>JAQFYE010003728.1:0-14635 GCA_034694305.1 Protaphorura glebata
CGCCATTGGTCGATCCCTGGTAGCTCCTCCCCTTTTGGCGGCCATTTTGAGACAAACTGTGCACATGCATACTACTACTTATGATTCGCAACACATTCATCACTTCTATCTGGTGTGGGTTGAATGAAGAAGCACATAATGTAAATGCCCATATTCGAGACTCAAGTGGGATGATTATTCATTATTCTTAATTTAAAAAAATCTAAGTAAGTTCACCACAAATTGAGTCTTGTTCAGAGATGTTCATGTCTAGGTCTAATGGCGGGGTTAATCCTCCTAATTCGGATTACATATACAAGAAAGACGGAAGTTCTGTCTCGGTAGGCTTAAAATTGCATTGTAATAGCCCTACCCATTTGAATCAGTCAATTTGACCTCTGGGGTCAACCTTTACCTTTCATTGACATTGAGCTCGTAAAGAATACCACACAGGCCTTACGGCAAAATGCAGGGCGTTGGATTTAGCTTAATGTTTGATATTTTGTAGTCATTGACCTCCTGAACAACTTTTGTGAAGATTCTGCGCCGAAAAGTCTAACCGTTTGATCGCTAGAAATACACAATGTGACGTCATAAGAATCCGTGACGTATTTATGACGTCACGACGTGTATTTAGCTTCTAAATTGTAGTACATTTCGCATTTATGTGTACCCGATTGTATATGCGTTCACATTCACACGTGTGTCTGTGTGCTCATTGATTGTCTTACATTCAGGCACATTTAGTAATATTTACAACACCATTATAATCTTAATTTGAAATTGAAGCCTAGAACCAAAACGCGGGACTTTCAACTCGTGTCAGATTTTCCCATAGAATTAAACGTACTCTAATTAATTATTCACATAATCCCTGGCACATTATGTCTAATTGCTTTGGAAATCCCTCCTAAGCTCAATTCTGATGTTCGTCCCGTACTTTATTCTGACGTGTACAAATGTTCAAGTACTTTACGCTCCTTTGGTTTTAATGATCAAAGTTTATGCACTTTCAGAGGGGGACGATGCACTAGGACTACGACTGCAATAATGTATCTCAAGCTTGACTACGACTACGAATACACAGAAAGGGGTAAATATTTTTGCATTTAAAAAACGGAAGCCGAGCCGAGCTATATCCGAGGGATGAACTTGGAACTAGAAACCATTAAATCTCCGCTTTTTTTGACTGAGAAGACCGAGTTTGTAACACTCGGTGTCTCTTTCCGAAAACATTTTGACTAGGAAATAGAATACGAACATGACTCCCAAATATCCACGGGATCCTTTTTAGGGTCCAGCTGTGCTCTAAATGTGAAAAATGGTCCCATACGCTTAAAACAATGCAAGTTGTCTATATATGCGCTATATCCATCATGTACTGCAAAGGAGCAATAATTCTTCAAAAGAAATCATAACAATCTGCATTCCCTCTTAAGTGTGCGCATTGTCTGAGGAAATGTCAATTTTGATTTTGATTTTTGAACCTCCTTGTAAGAAAGAAATGAACTTGAAAGGTTGTTCGTCCTGTACTGTCCAAACATTTAGATTGTCAACAAGACCATCAGTGTTCACACTTTTGACTGACACACCCTGTCAATCATTTCAAATGAAGCGTTGAAGTCGTTGTCTACTCCTATAGAGGTACAAAAATTGACGGGCTTAAGACTATTCCTTGATGCAGATGTCAATTAATGAGTGCATTTTATAATCTATTTTAAAATTTCACCCAAATTTAATAAAACATTGCATTTCAGTTCGCAATGAATTAAATTGGTTGAATTCCCTATTGTCTTTTGTTCTTGCCAACCGCCAAATATCGCTTTCATTCTTGCAGAAATCAAACAAAAGTTCCCTTTGTTGGTTTACAAATAACAAACAAGGATATGAGATGACAGACAGAACATGAACAAGAACAAGGATAATAGCTTAACGTGAAAGTTGAAAAGTCTCATTTTTTAATTACCCGAAAGGCACTTAACAGCATTCCCGCCGTGAGTGCCCCGCCAAGAATAATCAGGAATGTCCCACTTTCACAAAAAATATTAACGCATGGCTGGAACGACAACGACAAATGTACATAGTGCAAATGCAACCTGAATATTAATCCGCAAAATTAGTCATTTACCGTAAACTAAAAAAAAAAGTACCCACAAAGTCCGGGTTCAAATTACGGAAGTGAGCCACTCCGACATGATAAATTACTTTCCTTCAATATTGAGTCATTTTTCACATTTTTTACATCTCTGTCGTGTGTTTAAACTATTTTTTTTCTTTAGCATTTTTTCACTAGAATTTTCTCCCAAGTATTGTTCAATCATCTTTTTGTCTACATTTTTGCCACATTCCAATTCCAATGGATACGTTGTGCAATTTGTTCATACAATCAAAACTCGACTCGGCTCAGGTTTCTAGGAAGATTAAATTGTGTTTTCACGATCGGTAAAAATTCTGTAAGTGATCACTCTGTCAGCACAACGGCAAAATCAGCCAAGCAAAGCGGTAAAACTTAATAGGGATACTGCGTACTCATCATCACAAATGGTTATTTAAGACGATTTAGCAGAATCTTATCGGATGAGATCACACATTCATTCCTTCATGTACTTAGTACTTAGGGTGTCATTTTTGGATGTATATCTCACGTTAGCATTTTAAAATTGTCTAATTTTGTATTCCATGACATTTAATCACTATTTCTGTCATTTGAGTCAGTTTAGCGTAGTGGCTGGGTCATCAAGGGTATAATTGAAGTCCTGGGTTCGCTTCCAGGTGGACTTTGTCCATTATTTCTTTATTCTGCAACATATTTGAGAAATAGAGCATACAATCGCTGCAATACGTAACGTGCCAAAAAAATCAAGGTCCCGGGTTAAATAATTTTGAAGCCTTTTTGTTCGGACATGCATCGGGCGTGGGCGGGTAATTTTGAACCTACTTCGATATATCTTTCAACACAACACCTGAGCAGTGAGCTGAGGAAAGCAGCTGAGTATTTTTCTATTTAATAATGGTCATAAAGTAAGTCGAGGGTTGAAAATTGACTGAGAGAAAAGTAAGGAGATTGCGGCCAACTGTCTTCCTGGCAGTTCATGTGGGAATAAAATATTTTGGTGGCACACTTTGCCACCATGTACTTTCAAGCATTAGCAGTTTCAACGTTTGTAGTTAGTATTAAATGAAGAGAAGAGTTGAAGAGAATGAGTTTTGACTCGTAGGAACAGTTATTATGTTCTCTGATTCTCTGATGATGTAAGTTTTGGTTTAAGAGACCTGAGAGTGCCTTCCGGCAATTTCCGTCCACTCAACAGCGTCCCAGGCCATTCCATTGTCTCCAGTCATTGTCAGTACAAAAAAACTCTTACGAGGGACATTCTTCAGGTGTTTCTATAATTATGCCATGTTTTATTGGATTAATTAATTCTTCTTTTATATGATTTTTATTAATTGACGAAAGGTAACGCCCTCCGACGAGTACTGTTGCTTGAAAAAATGGTTAGAAAATTGGCAACAGTGTCTTATTATTTCCCTTCCATTCCCTCGACCTGATATCAAATGATGGCTCCTTTAAACAAGTATTTCTGAATTTAATACTACTGAGGGTACCTTCCCAATGCCTGTTCAAGCTGACGTAAATAATATTTACACAAATATACGAATGGAGTGTGAATGACCATCAAATGCTTGCTAATTAGCTGATCGAACTCAGAAACTACCATAAATGACCGATTAGAAATCTGGACTTAAATATTCGCTCGAAAAGCGGGGTCGCTGGATAAATCCGTAAGAGGGCATAGTTCTGAACACCCCAGTACTCAAGTAGAGACGTGATCGCGACACGAGGGGTCAATTTAAACAGAAACCCGGGCTTTTAATCGGCATTTATGGTTAACGTTTGAGCTTGAAGTCCGTTCCCTTGTAAACCTCAGCTGTTGTTGCCACGCTACGAGTCAAAGACATCTTGAGTATACAGAGTAAAATACACAGTACATTACATAGCAAATATTTTACACCGTAGTCGTAGTCGTAGTCGTCGTTATATTATAAAATACACCCGGTCCGACCAAATAAGCCAAGCCAAGCCTTTTTCAACATTCACCATCAGGTACATCCTTAAGTTTTAAGTATGCAAAAAAAATGAAGCAAAATGGCGTTGGGGTGATTTCAGGTATTCCTATTCCCTATTCAGGTAGTCAGTCTACCATTCCATTGCATTGCCATCACTGCATTGTACTTATGACTCAATTCTTTTTTTATGTACATACAATTTTCATCTAACCAGTTCCTTTGTGGACCAGAAGCCATAATTTTGCTAAATTTAAACTATTAATTATCATGTGGATGCACCAATTTAGGTACAGGAACTATGGATTTATCAACTATGCCAAAATGGAAGCGTTTCCGCCATTAAGAATGATTCATCGATAAATCTGGCAACATTTGTCAAGTACGATCC
Organism: Protaphorura glebata; assembly: GCA_034694305.1. Classification (NCBI taxonomy): domain Eukaryota; kingdom Metazoa; phylum Arthropoda; class Collembola; order Poduromorpha; family Onychiuridae; genus Protaphorura; species Protaphorura glebata. Next base: position 4,436 of record JAQFYE010003728.1, read on the forward strand.
GGAAATAATTTATGATCATCAGTACTTTTTAAAAAACCTAAAGATATAAAAAAAATATACATATTGTAGCAACATACGCATTTGCATACTAATTTGCACTTGATCCTATGAGTCAATCCTTCCTTCCGGCTTTTTTTTTTAATTCTAGACGCGCGTATGTTAAAATATTCAAAGTGCGGTGCAACTCAGTCGAATAAGCCTTAGCTCGACGCGACGTCTATTTTTACTTGTTTGAGATCATTTATCCCACTCACTTACGTACGTTACGTACTTATTTACTTTGTATTCTGACTGCACATTTTCTTTGCGTTAATTAATGCAATGCGGCAAGTACTCTACCCTGAAGCATGAATAATTTTCAAATGAGTAATAAGTCCGCGTTTAACTACAGTCCGTAGTTTTGACACCAAATCTAAAGCTAACATCCCGCAGTCGCACCCTAAGTTCACGCTACGCATAAGCAAGGCAACGCGGATTTCTAAAGAATAAAGGGGGATCGACCCGGGTATCAAGTCCCTGCTGGTTCGGATCGGATCAATGTTTGCATTCCTAAAATTATTCAAGAGTAATTCGAGATGCCACAATCCTACGAAGAATTCCTGTCATTTTTTGGATATAATATCCAGGCATATTTCGAAATTCAATAGAAAAAAGTTTTTTTTTCCTTCAGTTCTTTCTACTAAGGAGTGAGTTCAAATGAAAGAGACTTTTCTAAAAACCTATTTTTGAAGTACTTACTAGAGGTACCAAGTGGAGGCTATCCAAAATATTTGTTGATGCCTGGCCATGCTTTACGCCGCCATCGGTGAATATCAATTAATAACCACTAATTAAATGCATGCAGGTACATAATGCCAATGACCAAATAATTTTCTATGCCAATATTAGCACGCCGGCGAGAGTAAATATAAAAAGACAAATTCTCTATGGTTGCTAGTGCCAACAATTTGGACTCCACGATACGATAGAGCGTGGACCGTAGTAATTTAGCGAGACCTGATCTAATCCCAACCAAACAAAACAAACTGCATTATTGTTCAGCAGCAGAAGGAGCATTCTGTTCAACAAACAACCCAACGGTCAACAATGGGATGGTTAACTGTTAATTTCAAGGTAATGGTGAATGGGACTGCACTACAGGAAGAGAAACGATTGTCAATGTGATATGCTGCAAACTGCACTACGGTTAAAAATGTCCTCTTGTCATTCGCTTGACAGCCGCAATTTCAAAGGACGCTACCAGAAAAACCAATTCCTCTTTGTAGCTAAGTAATCCTGGCAATGGAAGGTGTATATATTTTCAAACCAACGGGTAATTCTATTTTAACCTTGACTCCCATGACATTTAGAAGAATTATTCGTGTTTTTCTAACCTTTCTTTTAAAATTTTAATTTTAACAACATTTTCAATGATATCCGAGTGCAAGAAAGCCCGGCGATCATATATAAGTAGCCGTTTTCAACACGTGGGTGCATAGAGAAATCATTTTGTTGGAATTTCGAAGTGAAGCGACATTTTGTTTGAGAATTTCTCACCGTCAGGAGGCATTAGACTTTTTTTCTGAATTTTTGAGCCCAAAATCAAAAATTAGGATTGAGGAGAACTATATGAAAACATGGTGCCTATATATATATACAAGTGAAATCGTCTCTGTCTTATTAGTACCTGCTATCTCGTATACAGTAAAATAAGCTTTTGATGCACAGTAGCACTGTAAGACTGCACCGGCACCCCAAAAAAGACATAAAAATACTTGAATTATACTTGCAGTACAGACCAATTCAGTGATGTTGCAGTGCAGCAATGTTTTTTTGGGGGAACATTCATAAATAATTCTTTGAGAGTGAATCATGCGTTCTCACGTTCTACGTTGACTCTGACTTCTCGTAATCTCTTGGATGTATGCGGCACGGCGGAAGAGGCAAAAAGTACATCATATCAACTATGCTTTATGCCATGACACCAACAACATGACACGTAAACCGTACTCGTACTACATAAACTATCAACTTAAGATAAGAAGAAATCATTGGAATTTAAACTTGTAATGTCTGTGTCTGTGTCTGCTGTGCTGTGTCGGAGATGAGTATTTAGCATTATTATTAGAATGCGTAATGTTGCTGATGTAGGCATATTTCTCTAGAAAAAACGGCCGGAAGCGCAAATATTAAATAAATCGAGAATGGTCTGGGTGAATAACCGAATGTAGTCATGAATTAATTCGGGAAAATGCGGCCCGGGCTCGTTCAGTATATTGATAGCTAACAAAACTGCAACTCGGATAAAAATTCTAGAATTCGATGACACTTGGTTTAAAATTAGAGATATTTTCATCAAACAGGACTGAATTTGACAATATTGTGTGCAAAACTGGTAAAATTCGATGATGTCTCAAGAGAAATGCCAGAATTTGACAATATTTTAGTTGAAATGACAGAGAGCTATGTAATTAATGTACAAAACTTTTTGGGTAATAAAGTGACAGAATTCGGTGAAGGTTTTGGTAAAACGAGCAGAAATACTAGCCGACCTTTGCGTGAAAATGCTGCAATTAGACCAAGTTTGGTCAAAACGGCAGAAATACCCGGTCATGTTTTCGGAAAATGCTCCAATCTAAAATCTTGTGTTAATTTGATACAATTAGACAAAGTATTATGATAAAAACAACAGAAATGCCTGGTCATATTTTCGAAAAATGCTCCACTTTAAAATTTTGAGTTAATTTGATACAATTAGGCGAAGTATTTTGTTAAAAACAACAGAAATACCCGGGCACCTTTTCGAAAATATGCTCCGAAATAACATTTTGTGTTAATTTGATAGAAGTTTTAGTAAATCTGAAAGAAATAGCCAAAATTTTGGACAAAAATGTCGGATTTTGACAGCATTTTGTGAAATTACAACTTGTCCAATAATAATCTCGTAACATTTGGGATAAAATCTACTTCCAAATACATTTCCGGCTAAATATGATTGATTTTGACAAGATTTTGAATTCATAATGGAACACTTGAGTTTGAGGTTACCATTTCCACTGTATGTCTTATTTTGGCTAGCCGTGGCAATGACATGTAATATGGGCGTGGCCGCGTGGTCCTTCATAACTGTCAAGTATTTTGTCTGTCTGTCTATCTAGACGGACCAACCAATTCCGGTCTGGCCTAGCCTGGGCTGACCGACCTTTACAAGTGGAACTGCATTCACGAAAAAATAAAGCACACATACACACATGGATTACATGCGGTGGTTGTAACGGAAGAAATTACTTAAGTTTTTGTAATAATCTAATTGAAATCTCTTTGATTGAGGTCCAGGAGTAAAAATCGCCCCTTTTTTCCCGTTCTTTTTTTTCCTTTACCCTTCGATATCGTTATCGTTCCGTTCTTTTCATTTGAAAAATGTTTTACCACTGAATGCAGTGAATAGTTAAGCTTACATAGCCGTTGCAGTTTAACATTTTTTTGTGTTAAAATTGTACATACAATGAAATGAAATAGATTGGTTTGGCTCCACCCTCAGACACATTAACAAGATTGTTCATAAAACAGAAGCTGTCCGCTAGCCCTTATCCACTGCACTCCACAACTAGGGTGTTTCACAGCGATTGCATTCAATATTATTCAATTGCATTATTCTGTAGGGTGGTTCAAAATATTTTACTTCCACTAATCGAACCGAAGTAATACTGCTAAGAGATTTTTGGCAGACATATCATCATTTACAGGGAGGTCCAAATAAAATGTCCAGACCAATGATCATGTCAGATCCGGAATCCCAAACTTTACCCTGGCAACCAGTAGGACAATATTTTCATGTCAACGTTTATGCACCACCCTGCACACATAAATGCATAAAATGTTTATAACCCACCAAGGTACCTCTACCTCCTTATATTTATTTATGAACAAACTACTTTTAGAGTCCAATTTCTGAAGGAACAGAACAATAGGTTCACGCGTATGCGTGTGGAGAAAAAAATAAGAAAAAAAGCTGTCTGTCTTATTTTTTCTTGTCTTCAGCTTATTAGTCGCACCTTGTGTATATCTATATGCCTTGAAACAAAATTTTACCTTCCTAGGTAGTTGTATGAATTTATTTAAGCATCTTTCTGGCCATTAAGGGACCCCGACCCTGAATGCATCCCACCCGTTGGGACCTATTTGAATTTTTACTATGCCTCTCTACGTCACCTGTCGCCGTCCTTCAGAATCGCCAAAAATAACCATAAAATACACCCAAAAACAAATATGAACAAAGGACCCATTTTCGAGACCCGAGTTGGCGCTAATTCTTTTTTGGTGACAAAAATGTTCGGGCGGGACCCGGACGGGACGTTTAAGCTGCTAAGCAGCAGGGTGTCTCAGAAATAATAAGAATCCGACCTACCTGGTCTGGTCATTCATTCAAAATGGCTGGAAGCGTATCATGTACTCACAGAGGAAGAGAAACGAGGATTGAATAAATTATAAATTGTATTAGTTTGTAAACTAGTTTTTATTTTTCAAGTTGAATACGAAGTAGAAGTTCTTCAGACACCTCTTGTTCGTGTAGCCCTACCATGCAATCATATATGACATTACCAGTTTCGAGCCTAATTTTGCAGTGAGATATACCTACCGATAAATCCCTCCTGATTTCGATAAATAAATAAATATTCCAAAATTCATGCGCCTTCAGGTAAAACGAATACGTAAGAAAACCATAGTAGGAGCGGTAAAATAATTTGTAATTGAGACCAAATAGTATTGTCTAAATGGTAGGCTCATCTATTCATTTGATATTTTGTCTGATATAGAAACCTATAGAGAAACGGATCAATCAACCCACGATACTACCTGCCTACCTAAGAATTAATTCTTCCTTACTGTGCAATGTGCATGCAAGCACGCATATATAGTTACGTCTATCCATAAGTTAAAAACCCAGTTAAATAAACCGGTCCAACACGACATGATACGAATGAAAGAATAACAAAATAAGATTCAGGTCGGTCGATGTAAGACCAAGATTTAAGTATTATTCGATCGTTCTCAATTGGAAGGTTAAAATAAGGAAAATAATTATTGACCGGATAATAACATCCCGGCTTGTTTAGAATTTCAAATATGGGAAGGTCGATTTTAATTTATAGTCAGGTTGTATGCGTGATTTTCAACAATTTTGACCTGTTGCCGCTTTATTATAATTCAAAAATTAAATCATGTAATACGAAATTATGATAACCTTAATAAATAGTCGAAAAAAGGTCTTCATTTGAATTTAGCTCACTGAAGCCTTATTTAAATTATCTGACACCACGTGATCAATGAATTTCATATAAATTTCTACCGGATTTAAATTTTGAAACTCAGGAAACAGCTCATAATTTTGTGAAAACCGGGTTGAAAAAATGACCGTTGAGCTCTATTGTGAGTGCAGAAAATAATAAGTGGTTTAGATTGTATTTCCAAGTATTCCTATTAAAGTTTCTCACAGTTAAGGTTCTTTGCCCTGGTTGTTTTTATTGTGAATACCCGTCATTAAAATTTACGAGTTTCTCTTACTCTTGCATTACGTCTTGTTTGTCTTTCTAAAAAATACGAAGTTTTTAAGGATGGGCCGGTTCATTTTCACAAAAGGGTTTTGGAAAGCATTGTTAGAGAAAACTACTCAATTTTAGTGCCACACCGAGTATCTACGTATATCCGAATACTACGAAAATATATCTATCACTCCTTGACTTATTTATATCTGATGTACTCGTATAAATGGCGGCGTCTTTCAACGGCACCGCAATGGCAAGGAAACGCGTCTCACCCTTTTTTCAAATACAACCTCATCTTTCTTTTTACTTTTTAAGGGAAAAGGCAACAACTGCAATAGCGTATTCTCACAAGGAAACATTTCTCACTGAATTTTTGTCATTTAATTATATATTTTCTTGGCACTTTTGTGTAGGTTTCAGTAGAATATGCAAATTCGGTAAGGTTGGACTGCTTCAGAAATTTTGAGCAGTGATTCGAAAATAAAAATCGGTCATACTTGTACCGATCCGATATATCGAGTCGATTTTTGAGTCTATTATTAAATTTCACATGAAAAAAAGCTTCCTTGTAATTTTTTGTCTGACTTGTCTTGATTTATATTAACTTCACGACTCTGAACTCTGTCTTAAAAAAAATCTTCCTCCTTCGTCTATGTAAGGCAATTAGATTTGGCTTAAGAAATTCTCAAGGAAGAATCTGTTTGAGAGTCAAAGGACTTAATGTTAGCTTAAGCTTAAAGATTTAATGTTCAGTTCAATGTTCAGTGTCAGTCACTTTCTTAAGTTTTTAACTTCCGACAACGAACGACATGTTACGTACGTTATGTAATATCTATAGATTTCTAGTTTGCCGCCTAATGATTCTATGCGTTTAATGTACGTACTTATAAGACTACACCAGGTAAAAAGACTCCTTATCATCGGTAGTGCGATGATTTTACACAGAATACTCAGAATTCATGCTAAACTGTTATGGTCGTAAAAAGATAAGTTGATTGGACTTCGTTTCACCTTTTTTTTGATCAGGGTGAGTCAACTTGGACAAATCGTTTAACAGTTGTTTAGCTATTAAATATTAAATCTTCATCTTAAGTGTTTACGACAAATTTTGACCACATTATGGAAAACGGTGACAGAATAATGATTTCGTTTAAAGAAATGAAGGAAGCGAACAAACTGGCGGACGCGTTTTTAAATTATTTAATCGCGCCACAATCACAGGGTGATTCATAAAGATAGTCACATTTGTGGATATTTGTGGATATTTGATTTGCACATATTCACATGGGACACAAATTCCAAAGTAAAATTAAGTTAACCAAAAATATTCTTAACGTTCGAATATTGATAACAGTTTAATCTAAAAATATTGACCTGAATAAAAGAACGCAACTTAATGAAATGTGATATATTCTGGCTTTTTTTCAGTAGGTTCAGAATAACTGAGCGACCGAGGAAACACACAATGCATTAATATTTTGTCAATCTTGAAGAAATGTATATCTCACTTATTAGGCAGATTCGATTGTGCTCTGAATTAATTAATCTAAATTTAGCTCACCTGTTAAAGCCACTGCAAGCGTCCATAATAATTTCGTCCTTTGATCCATGTTTCTGAACCTCAGTCTCTCCGTTCAATTAAAAGTAATCAAATCAAACCCACACTTTCCTGTGTGTGCAAAAATCACTCAAACTTTGGGATTTGATTGATGAGAAAATTGGAAGAAAGTAAACTTTTCCTAGGGAGTATGCACGCACTTGAACTGTCACATAAGAGGAGAAAAGTAAAAGGAAGGAAGAAAATGCCAACGCCGCTTTCTCCGTCCGTCCGATTCCTCTGTCACTTTCTCCGTCGGTTTTCCACCAAAAAATCAATAACACGAATGATCTGTCGCACTCCGTTCCCTCGTAGTACTTCCAAATTAATTCACACAACCAACGCGTTCTTCTTTGTCAAAAAACGTTCCACAATTACCAATTAATTCCCGCGAATTACCAAAATAGCCTTGGCTGGAAATTTTAATTTTTTTCAGAAAAAATATCTAGCAGTCCGAATCCAGCACACTCAATTCGCGTTCTCTCGTCAATTACAAAACTTGAACTGAAGCATCGCATCGGGGAAGTTCGCCGCTGTAGCTTTCAGTTCACTCATATATTTTTAAGATGGGCTCCACTGCAGTTTGCTTTGCTTTGCTTTTACCAAGTGCACTTCAGTCTCGTAGCAGAAATCGGCCCATTTGGGCCATGAATGGGCCTTGGCAATAATAATACATGCAAAAATAGAGATTCGTAAGGCACACTCAAATTTATGTTTTAGAAGGATAGTTTGATTCCAATTGACCTAGACATGTACCCCTAGTAGTAGGAAACATAGGTGGACAGAGATCCATCCATAGCTAGGGCGTATCCGAGAAGGTGAACCGAGTACATACACAAAATGTTTACGGTAAGTCCATAAGCTCCTATGGTATGGAACTCTTTACCTCATCAGAGGGCGTTACCCTTCGTAAATAAATAAATAAATAGAGCAATGGTAACCGAGGTCAAGTGCGGTGTCATTCCAACAAAGAAACCCGCTATTGTTTTTTTTTGATAATCTGCGATGGCCCAGTTCATGTACGGAGTTCAGATACCTACGCAAATTTGACACGTCAACAGTTTTGCTGACCCTCCGACCTCACCAATTGCCCTGACCTCTTGACGTCACCATATGAACCATATGACCTGTTGATGTCAACGTATGAAACCGAAGCCTGGTAATCGCCAAGGACTACTTGATCTCCTAGTTACCAAACTGGACTTAAGTCACCATTTGACCTTCCAATGACCTCTGATGTTCGATGTTATCATATTTTCACAATTGTTGATCACAGTTGTTAAGAAACATAGAAGTGGAAAGTTTCTTTCTATGACTGGACAAAGAGTGACTAGGTTGACTAGGAAGTGACAGGAAAGTGTGACTGGGTTGTCCGTACCGCCTCGGTATGTTAAGGGTTCGATCTTTTGACCAATTGGGCTTGGGCCACTAGTTTCGTCAATTCTTTAAATATTTTTAGAATCTGTTGCTGCCAGCAGTCTGACTTACTTATCCTAATATCAATTAACAAGTATATTTTTGTACTGGAAGAGATCATTTTGCATTTTGACCCATGGACCCGAATTGAAATCCTAGATACGCATCTGTGTATTTCTGACAGAGTATTGCCCCTACATAGTGCATGGTTACATTGGATTATTACCTCCCAAGCTTAGCTCGTAACTCGTATAGTTTTTCCCTCATATATTCATTGTGTGTGAGGTTCCCTAGAGGCGTGGTCCCCTCTACAACGTACTCGAGTACTATGTTACTAGCAACCTTACAGTTTAGCTTAGGCTTAGCTTCTGAACGCCCTCCTTTAGAACGTCCTACCTAATCTGACCGTTAAGTCCTCAGGCCCTTCAAGGGATCCTTCAATTGGATACTTACAGGTAAATTCCCTCCGAAATTGTAGCGCGCAAAGCGTGACAAATATACCTGACAGGGAGGGATTTTTATGAAGTTTTCACCCAAAATCTGTACCTACCTGGGCTTAATATCGAGACCTTCCGGAGAAAATAGAGTTAGGTATGCAGGGTGGTACATAAATATTGTCGTATATCTGAACACGTTATAAATTGTAAATAATGCTCAAATGCTAGCATATTCATGCGTTCAACGTGACGTAGCAAGTGATCTTGAAAACCCTAACCTTTTATTTTGGTTTTTTAAATACTGAAGCTCTTTTGATAATCTTGTTTCCCAAAATATTAGTATGGTTTCAAAAAACTGGATTGTAAATGAAATATTGTTCTAAATGGCCAATTTATGGGCTTAATTCTTACTGAACGTGTTGAATAATGCCTTCATACACTACAATTCACTATGTTCAGGGTTCCATCGTTTCGGACTGACAAGTTACAATTTGTACTGCCACTACCATTGCTGTTCTTGAACTGAAATTGGTCCTGCTAATGAGGAGTTATATCTACATGGAAAGCAACCTAATCTCACCGTGGAATTACGCTTTGTAGTTTAGATATTGTATTTGCATATGACTTTCTGTAGTTGGTTTTGGGGTATTTCACATGGCATTTGGGAGTACTCCTACTTGTTCGAGCCTATATTTCCAAGAAAAACCAAAAAATAAAGCCGAAAACCCCAAAAAAAAACCCAGAGAAAACTGAGCTAGAACCCCGAAACCCATGGCTATGATCGAAAAACCCCAGGTTTTACGAAACCCTGTCCTCCAGGCGATATAAATAACAGGTACTTCAATATTTTTTATTATCCGATTTTGGATATTTCGGTTTTACCAACCACTACCGAAATATGACCACCCTACACTACACCATGCTTACACCGTCTGAATATTGAAGAGAACGTGCGTTCTCGTCAGTTGTCAAGGAAGCCTTATAGCTTAGGGTTATCCTGATCCCCTATTCTCCGTATATCTCTGTCTACCTTGCTTCCCAATTTTTTTTTCAGTGTTTTTTTATACCCAGCCATACCGTGCCGTGCGTTACAAACTACTTGAAGTTTTGACTCTTTTACGCGCGTTGCATTGCGTAGAACATAGAACAAGGGTTGTTATACGGAAAGGGTTCCTGGGTTTTGAATATTGAGGAAGAAGAGGGTTCGTAGAACTTCAACATATAC
>JAQFYE010003729.1:0-14634 GCA_034694305.1 Protaphorura glebata
AAAAAACCTCTTTAAAGCAACCACCGGGAGTGCAAGTCCGAGGAATCGAACCCCAGCACAGCGAGACAGAATGGGAACTGAAATCTTTTTATATTGTTAAGTTCGTAAATTCGTAATCCGCATGGTCGATTTAGTTGTAGGCGTCCATTTGACGACATGTAAAAGTGTGTACTTCCAAAATTTGGAAAAGTGAGCAGCACTTTTATCAGTGACGCCATTTAATGTTGTAGTCGTCCGGCACTTTGGCGAACATGCCGGGGTGCGCAATTTTTGTTTTACAATTTCTATGTTTTAAGGACGGATTTAACACAAGTTTGCTATGCGTGGTAATTGACCGCAAGATCACATTCTTTTCGCCCAGAACTGGTTTTGGCCGTCTGGCTCAGGTTTCGGTTTCACTGTTTTCTGTATTATGGGTGCATCATTCAATCATCGTCAGTCTTTTGTTTAACTGTTGTGAATGACCTGGTTTTTTTTGTCTTTGGCCAGCAACGACTAAAGGTTGAGGACGCTCTGAATTATTTGGACCAAGTGAAATACAAGTTTGGGAATCAACCCCAGATCTACAATGACTTCCTGGACATCATGAAGGAATTCAAGTCCCAAAGGTATGACTGCCCTTAAAATTTGATTTAGATTTGAAGACTGAAATCCAGAAGAATGAAGAAAATAACTCCATAGTACAAGTAGATAAACTGCACTCATTCAAGAAGCCACAGAGATAAACCGCCTATTAAATTAACCAATTTTGTGTCCACACTAACTTTCGAACAAATTGTCAGAAATGGTCGGGGTTGATTTTTTTAGAATTGTACGAAAATTGCTTCGCCGTAGAATCACTTTTCGAGGTTTCTAGGTGAAGCGGTCACACATTTTGAAGCGAAGGGACCGGTCGGTCTCCGCTAGGTGGAGACCGAGTTGCATCTCCGGAAATCCGCATTAGAAATTAAACCGTGGTGGATAGAATTTTAAAAGGGTTTTAATAAGTAAAAATTCGGTAAAATGTGCTACAGTAGGACCGAACGTTTTGACAAAAGTGATGTATACATTTTCGCACTTTCCCGTTCGTAGTACGGACCGGACCTCCTTGCTAGTATTACATTAGAGTTGAAAAGATTTATTTGATTTGACCCACAGGCCAATGAAAAGATATTTTTTATAAGAATAAATGTACAATCACACAATTGAAATCATTGGAAGTTTGTGTCACAAAATTGTAGCGTATTAGGGTGTTGGTGACGCCTAAGAAAATACTCAACTCTCTGTCGTGATGTAGATTAACGTTGTGGCGGTTATGTAGTTATGTGCTTGTGTAGACCTCGACCCACTATTTTTTCAAATAGTTAATATTAAGTTTGTAGATAGTTAGTAACTACAGTTGGGTTACCTGCATTTTTATTTCGGAATCCTTGGCACTCGTCTAAGGGATACATCTCGATTGAAGGAATTCAAGTCAGTCACTGTGTATGAACATGACTGCTTACAACTAATACCTGACCATTCTTGACGGTTGACCCATGAAATGAATTATCAAATTTTGCTGTGTGAAAACCGCAAGTAATTTTTATATCTGTCAGTTTGGGTATTTAATTCGAGATATAATGATATGCGAACCGGTGCGCGTTTTCTTGCACCCAGGTGTCGCTTCAATGCCAAATCGAGTGCTGCTGCTTCTCGTGAGTACACGGAGCCTGTAGGGTTCACGTCGGGGGGAATGTCAAAGGCCAGGATTACGAGGGAGAGAGATTTTTACAGATACAGGTAATTAGTAACTAGAACTTGCGGAAATCGTCGGTTTCAGTAGCTAGGTCATAGACCAAGCTTAAAATATCACCGTTTTCCGGGTTGAAGTTGGGCATAAGTGTGTTCCTGTCTATGTCACGACCTTTGTATGATTCAATAACATGGTAGAGAGATTCTACGTCACCACAAATGCTCTAGGGGATTTGACGCTCCGAGATTATAGCATTTTACTTTTACCCCTGATGCAGGTAATGTCAATAGAGGTTACGTTAAGTTCGGCCTGAACTCGCAATAACTTTTAAATAGGGATTTACTAGCTGGTGTAAGTGATTGAGGTCTCCAAGCTGCAATATTCTTGAGTGGCACAATAAGGACTGATATTTATAACTATTTATTTTTATTCTTTGCAGTATTGACACTCCTGGTGTAATTGCTCGCGTCTCAAATTTATTTCGAGGTCATCCCGAGCTAATTGTTGGGTTCAATACTTTTCTTCCACCTGGATATAAGATCGAAATTCAGACCAATGATCAGGTTAGTCAACTTGTTTCATATGAATTTGGTTCGAAATAGTTTTCTGTCACCTTCGGGACGAATAAGTTTGTCCGGCAGGCACAAGTGTCCGCCCGGCTCGGAAATGCGCACTTTGTCGGCATTCAGTAGGTGAAAATGAATTTAACAGGCTCATTTTTAATATTATGAATATGGAATTTCCAGGTTTCAATCAGTATGTTGGGCTCTGGTGGCGGTTATGTTGTCACCACTGTTCAGACCGGAATTTCTGCCGGATCAACCAGCCATGGTTCCACACAGCCAACGAGTACTATTATTCAGCAACATACTATGTCCGGACTTCCAATTCGGTCTTCGGCACAACATTCTCATCATGGGTAAGTCAGGATCCCAAATATATTTGGATAAGTGTTTATCAGGATTGAAAAAAAAGTATGTAGGACGTATCGTCAAAGACATCAATTTTGGGTGTAGAGTGTCAAAGACATCATATCAGCTTTGTGATGGTTGCGAATTTTTGTAGATGAAAACTACTTAGTTTTTGGTTTAAGACACAACTGCAATAATTTTTCGACCTGATAGAATTGGGCTCATTTTTGTGTAAATTGTAAAATGTCTTTGTGAGCGTTCATTATAGTAAAAATTTGATTAATTGTGAATTGTAGGTCACACCATGGTGGAGGATCAGTCTCACAAGGACAACAACAACATCAACAACAACGCCCTGGGTCACCCCCACCCTCGTCAGCCCTTGCCCCGTCAACCAACAACTTTGAAACAACTCCAGCCTCAACATTCACGCATTCCTTCTCATCCCCATTTGTTCAGTCTGCATTTCCAAGTCTTCAGACGCAACCCGTTGAGTTCAATCATGCCATCAATTATGTCAATAAAATCAAGGTAAGTTTGAGCTTTTTTAAAACCATGATAACTTCAATTTTATAGTCTGGATTTGCTCTTCAGAAAAGAGTTCTTGTCGATTTTAACATTGACATATTGTCGACTGCAATGCGACCTGGTCAGATATTTGCGACGATAACAGTTACGTTGGCCTTAAATGGGCTTCTAGAGCTCAGATAACGAAAGACATAAATAAATACAAATGAGAAAAATTCCATTTAAATTTGTACTATTCCATAATTTCTAAATTCGAAAAGCTTAGTAAAATATTCGGAAGACAAATAATAATTTCCGAGCGTAATTTTCAAGTACTCAGGATCAATCAGAGTATGGATTTTTCTATAAGAAATGACTTGGTGTAGGCGAAATCACTCCAACTTCAAAAGTATGAATCTTAGAAGGCACATGGCTATTCACGTATTTCAGATATCAATAGATGTGATTAATATTCACATCAAAGAATCAAACTGAAACCACAATTGTAGGCTGGAAAAAATGATAACGTGAAAAAATTAAGATTGCGAATCCTGAAGGGTAATAAATCAAATAATATGAGCATTTGTATGTCACCAGAAATTAGACGTCGCGTCACGCCAATCACTCAAATAAACTGGATAGACATGTGTTTAAATACATACTTTATTTGTAATCGTAGTTAGAGAAACTCTTAGCATCTATTTTCTCGTCTATTTCCATATTTTTATGTCGGTGCTAATGGTCAGATGGCTATCGGTATTCAAAGTAGAATGTAGAATAAACGCCGATTAAATATGGCGTCGAAGTTTTGGCGTCTGTCCATAAATTAAAGTCCGCGCCAGTCGAGCCATGGATCGTTAGGCCAAACTGCGAAAATTGATATCCTTGGGTTTGCGCGGTTTTTTGCTGGAGCCGAAATTCGGCAAGCTCAGCATTATTTAAAGTAATGAAGGAAGATTATTTTCTTGTACTTCAAGACATGTTGAGCCGTGATTTCACACTCAAATTGATCAAATAAAAGTGTTGTTCGCTTTCTTCGAAAACTGCCACAACGAATATTTAAAATTATTTCATAAAAGTAATTATAAAATTATTTCATAAAATTAAACATTAAAATTATGTTTGAATTATTTGCACTTGTTATTGGTGTATATTGCGTACGTATATGAAGTATGGTATGAACTAACTACCCGCCTTATCAGCTAACTTAAAAAAAATGACCCGAGTCAGGGTGTGGTCGGAGTCTCGATATTTCAGTCGCTCATTGTCTTCGGATTAAAATTCAACAGTAGTGTGCCATTAAATATGGCGGACAAATCTTTAGCACAACGGAAGAAGATAATAGGATTTCTGCATAAACTTGCTGTTAGTACTTATTATTTAGTATTTAGAAATGTGTTTATTTTTAAGGTTATTAATTAAACACCACAAGGTGCGTGGTTTCTGAAACAATTACATAATAATTTCAAACAGTTGCTTGAAGTTCTAATTCTCAGATTGGTCGGAATTATGATGTCTATTTTGATAGCGCCATTTCAGGTTTTTTGTAGAATCAGAATTAATTTTTATTTTTAAGGTGATTTAGAAATTAAACTAAACATACCACTGGTTTTCATGGTTAGCGTAATGAACAGACTAGTTTTTGCCAGGCCGCCATTTTATTTTGCAAGCTTTGCATTTTAGTAATCCCGACGTCAGCATAATGAGTCAAACAGTAATGATATTGATTACTCATCCGTAAACAATAAAGATAGTATTTACGATAATTCTCAACGATAATGTTTATTTTGACAGAATCGATTTCAAGGACAACCAGATAAATACAAGCAATTTTTGGAAATCTTGCATACTTATCAAAAAGAGCAAAGGAATATTAAAGAAGGACTTCCTCCGTCATCCAAACATTTGACAGAACATGAAGTTTATTCACAAGTTGCAAAATTATTTGAAAATCAAGATGATCTTCTACAAGAGTTTGGACAATTTCTACCCGACGCTACGAATCATCAAAATACTGTAAGCAGTCCTTCTCTGTCGTCGATTTGTGATGTAAGATTTTTATTTTTCCGGTTTTTCTTCTTCAATTACATTATCTACACTACGCGGGAGACACTTATCTGATCCGATATCTGGTTTAATTTTTCATTCAGACAGTTTTGACTTTTGCCTTTATTCTTTCTTTCAATTCTTGTAACAATTAACAAGCACCATATATTATTTTTTTAAATGCCTTCAAACTTTAATTAGTCTGTTCTAATCTAATTTTAATTAACTTTAGTTATAAATAACCTTTTCACTGGGCTTATTTCTTGAGTTTGAGGTTCTCAGATATTTATGAATCTTAAAAGTAATTAAGTCGTCGAGCCGTTAAATCGTTCATAAATATTTTTGTGCACTGCACGTGCATGATCTGGGAAAAGTTTAATTAAAATTGACTTACAATTTTAGATTAATTTGATAGATTAGTTTTGACCCGAATTTCAATATTAAATTGATTGGAATGATTGTGATCATAGTTAGTTTAGTCTTCCGCCTTGAGTATGAAAAGAATGTATAAGACTAGGAATGTCACAGTATCTACAATTAGTGATTGTTTTAGGAATTCAAGAGCGCAATTGACCAGGCCAAGAAGAGTGTTAAATTGAATCAACCAAGTCCACCGAAAATAGTAGTTGGGCAACCGGCCAAGCGTCCGGCGGTCCAGACGGCTCCGCCACCGAAAAAAGTAAAACTTTTGACGTCTGCCATCCAAAGGGAAGTTTCCTTGAGTGAAGCAGGAAGATATGGAACTCTGAACGAATATGCATTCTTTGACAAGGTAAATTTAGGACCGAATATTCCCTTCTGACCGAATATTGCAGTCCATTCGCGGGAATAATGGCCGAATTTTGGCCAAAAACTGAATAGTTGCTATTCGGTCTACCATTTCGTCTTAGAGTTCCAGATTAATTAGTCCTAATATGTTGCAAATAATTTTGAAATTCCTTAGGTCCGACAAACATTGAAATCCGCGGAAGTTTATGACAATTTCCTTCGTTGTCTTTCCTTGTACATTGATGAAGTCCTCTCAAGGTCTGAAGTCGTCCAGCTGGTTACCCCATTTCTGGTCAAGTATCCAGAGCTGCACAATTATTTCAAAGATTTCGTAGGTATGAAAGAGCCGACTGTGGACCCAGTTCCACAGAACTTGATTAGATCAGAAAAACTTCCTGAAGAGCAAGTCATGGAAATTGGTACGCCCATTTTTCTTGTACAACAAGTTAAATACTTACATTCGGAGAATTGAATTAGATTTTGAATTTGATACGACACAGATTTCTCTACATGCAAGAGATTTGGTGCTAGTTATTGTGCTCTTCCCAAAAATCATTTCCCGCCAAGATGCTCAGGCCGTACGCCATTGTGCAAAGAAGTGTTGAATGATGTTTGGGTGTCATTCCCAACTTGGTCAGAAGACACAACGTTTAGTAATTCCAGGAAAACACAATTCGAGGATTACATTTATCGCTGTGAGGACGAACGTTTCGAGGTAAGTCCTTCGAAGTTAACCAATAAGACCTTGCATATGTGAATGCTTTGGATTATCACATGGATTTTTACAGTTGGACGTCGTAATTGAAACAAACTCTGCAACGATAAGAGTTTTTGAAGCTGTAGCCAAGAAAATGTCCAGAATGTCACCAGAGGAAGTGCATGAGTTTCGATTAGACGAATGCCTTGGAGGATCATCCCCGACCATTCATCAACGAGCTGTCCGTCGGCTTTATGGAGACAAAGCTGGGGATATAATTGAAGGACTGAAGCGAAGTCCAGCGATTGCAATCCCAATCGTTCTTCGACGTCTCAAATCCAAGGAAGAAGAATGGCGAGAGTCACAGAAAACTTTTAATAAAATCTGGAGAGAACAAGTGGACAGATTTTATTTAAAATCTTTGGATCATATGGGACTAAGTTTTAAACAAGGGGACATTAGGGCATTGAGATCCAAGGCTTTATTGAGTGAGGTCGAGGCACTTTACGATGAGGTATGTTTATTGGTCCCCACATTTCCTTCTTTGTCAAACTAATTTTGAAATAATTTTTGAAATTAGCGTCAAGAGCATAATTCGACAGAACCTGAGGGATCTACTACAGTACTTGTAGGACCTCATTTATCTCTGGTGTACAAGGACAGAACTATCTTGGATGACGCTTGTAATTTATTACTTCATCATGTTCGACGCCAAAGTGGGATTCAGAAGGAAGATAAACGAAAGATAAAACAATTGTTGAAACATTTCATAGCTGATTTATTTCATCACACAAGAATGGAGTTATCGGATGATGAGAATGATGAAGGTAAATCAGCGTTATATTAATATTTTTCTTACGATCAATCTCTATTGGAGAAGTCTTAGTATTTTCATACAATTCATATTTTTCTTAATAGCTTTACGCTCTTAAACGTTTTCCTCAAAGCTTGAAAGTATTGTCCGGGTCCTCACCAATAAGTATTGCGTATAATGGAATGAGGTGTATTCTAAACCTGCATAGCAGGACTGGGAGCTTTGTCCCTGTTAGAAATAAACGATAAGCCGTCATGTGACTAATATTTGTGAAATTTCTTGAAAAATATAGTATGTCAAGAAGAACCAGAAAGGAGAAGTCCGATTGAACTTCCACCAACGAATGGAACCCGGAACGGGAATAAACGGGCAGGGAAGAGAGGGAATGGGAATGCTGCTAAACAGGTCACACCATCCACTGCTGCCAAAAAAGAAGACGACACGGCTGGAAGTTCCACCCAACCCGGGGAAGATACATTGTCAGGGGTACTTAGTAATGAACCTCAAGAGTCGAGGAGGACACAGGCCAAGAGGGAATTGAAGCAACAAGCAATGAATGACACGAGCACAACCAGTACTGTGAGTGCTGTCAGAGTTCGAGAGGTTGACCAAGACGAACAGCCTGGAAGTAGTCGAGATATAACAAATGAACGAAAGTCATCTGGTCTTCGAATGGGTGTAGGAAATGAAGAAATCGTACTCGGGTCATCAAATCTTGCCAAGAGAAGGGGTTCAGGGGCTAGACGTATTGCTTTCCAGGAAGACATGGAATTATTGGAATGTGATAAAGTTCCTCGACGTGTGATAACTCTCCCACGCCCTGACGAGGTTGGTAAAATACTCGTGTCTGAATAGGATCGGAACACCTCTCTAAAAGAATTTTTATTTTTTAATTTAGAAATTGTATACTATTTATAATTTATTTTATTTGTTTTGACAGGATGAAGCATACACAATGTTCTTTGCGAGTAATTCCTGGTACGTATTTCTTCGACTTCATCAAATCCTGTGTGAGCGGTTGACAAAGATGCACGATGTGGCCGTCAAGATTTGTATGGAAGAAGCAAAAGAAAATTGTGATATAACATCAACGGCAGCATACAAACTCGGCTTAAAAAGTAAACGTAAGTTATCCATAGTGATAATCTCTTTTCAACATATTTTTATACAATATTGCTGTTGGTTCTTGTTGAATTAGGAGATGTGGAACCAGAAGACTATTACCCAACGTTCCTTGAAATGGTTCGAAATCTCTTGGATGGAAATATGGATGCAAATGCATACGAGGATTCTCTGAGAGAAATGTTCACGATTAACGCATATATTGCTTACACAATGGACAAGCTCGTAGGGAATGCTGTTCGTCAGGTAAAACTAAGTCTTGCGTTGTTGAAATCAAAAAAATATATATCTTTCAAAATTTTAATTTTGGAATTTGAATATTTAGTTGCAGACATTGGTGACGGATGATGTATGTCAAAAGGTGCATGAATTGTACCATCAATCTGTCAAACATGGAGGAGCTGGAGGATTCTATGCAACTATGAGTCATAGAGCTTCTGCAGAGGCCTGGTATCAAAAAGCTGCTGAAAAAATTTGCAATGATGAGAGCTGTGTTAAAGTTATCATTGTAAGGAGTAGTAATCAAAGTAGTTATTTTAAAAATCCGTAATGTTGCTCACACTTAAACCTTTCCACTTTCAAGTCGAAGCCCCCACCCGACTGGATTTGAACCCGAATGAAAACCCTAAACCAATACTCATCACCCTTTCCGATGAGCATGATAAGCCTGTTCCCACGTACATGTTACACCTTCCCTGTTTTGGGCTTTGACTTGAAAGTGAATTGAGGGTGGAAAAGTTTAAGTGTGAGTGTGAGAAACATTAGTGGTACCGTATATTCCGAATTAGAACGACTGTCCTCGTATTGAATCACTGATTCCTAAATTCTATTCTAACAGTACAAGAAGCAATGTCGGATGACAATGGAGTTACTTGAGTCGGAGCCTCAGACCCCGGACCCAACGGAACAACGAGCCAAGTACTCGGCATATTTGGAAAGTTTTGCCTCTGGGGGTGAAGGAGTGAGTGAAGACTTGAAATGTGAGGTTGGTACAAAACCAGTATTTCTTCCCAGGAATATACGTCAATGGAAACAACAACGCCAACACGCCTATCAAACAGAAATTAGAAAATTTCCTAGACAGGATGTAAAAGAAGAACTGATGGAAGAAGACGAAGAAGGGGTGACGGATGAGTGCCGATTTCTTAGGAATCCAGAGAGTGATGGGAGAGCTTTAAAAATAGAAGCCAGTGATGACTCTGAGGAAGGTGGAAGAGATTGTGGGAGTGGGAGAGTATTCACAATAAAGACTGTTAGGGGTTCTGCGTCCAATCTGTAAGTCTTAGTCTCTTTTTTTTTAAATGGGTCACCAATTCGACATATTTTTCAAAAATGTCCTTCACTTCTTTCTGTGCAGATCAAGAGGAGCGGAGGGTGACAAATCCACACGTTTAGCTCAGTTAGTAATAGAAGAGAATCTACAGTGCCGATTTAATCCGACAACGTACAAAATGGTCTTTGTAGTACATACAGAAGACTTCATGCATCTCAAGGGCGCGCTACGGAACGCGAGAGAGGTAAGAATTTATTCGTTTGTGCAATTTATCATTGTCTACCCTAGGGATCCAACCCCCAGCAGAAGTATGTACAATATTTGTAGAATTTATCCGAATTGAACTGGCCAAAATTTTTACATTACTTATGTCTATGAATTCCCAGAAAGGATTGTCTAGAACAAAGAAGACGCATCCCGGCGGCCATGTTTGTTTTTCGATGATCTTTCTGTAATTGTAATTTACTATGTGCGTTTTTTTCTCAGAAACACCGGGAAGTTTCTCTAAAACTGTATAAATCCTTCCACAAATGGCACGAGGAATGGCTGAAGAAAAACGTTACGGCGGAGCAAATTGAATCGTGTGAAGACTGGCTTGAGTCAAGCGAAAATATGCGGACTCACGTAGACACAAGTAATAATATTAGAAGAGCCCCTTACAGGACCATCCGACGCTTTGTAGTTATGGGCTGATTATGGTTGTTGACTCAATTATTATTATAATTTTTTCTTCATATTTTTGGTGAAAATATTATATCTCTGACTTTGTAATGATCACAGTTTTATATATACATATACATATATATTTAATATTATTATTACTGTTCTTGTTGGTCATTGGTATATTATCAATTAACTTATTTTGTATTTCTATTTTTGAACCTGTATAAGGAACCCAATTATGAAATGATGTAGCTATTCTATTATTTCCCTAGACCATGGCATGCTGGCTAGGCTCTTTTTATTAATGGTTACCATGATTGTTTGTTTCAATTAATAAAATCTGTCCAAAATGATTCAAATTAAGAACGGGGTTTTCTTGAAAACCAAATGATTCATTTCCACGTTTCATTTTATTGGCACATTCTATGCTCCGTACTTATAATACCAGTCTTATTAAATATCCGAAATGTAATTTCTAAATTGTGTTAACAATAAATATTTTGTTCTTTCTTGTCATTTGTTTTTTTTTTTGCGATTTTTTTGTAAATTATTTTTTCAAGGAACATAAACAACCATTATATGGTCTTATTGCATAAATTGCCCCTGTGCTTTTATTTTGCACTTTATTCAATAAATTATTGTAAGTCTATGATTCATTGGTGGTTAAAATTCAGCAGTTAGCACTTCGTAGCCTGTGTTTGTGATTAAAACTGTGTGTTCAAATTGTGCAGTTCGAGCATCGTCAGCAGTCACGATAGTCCAACCGTCTTTTAAAGTCTTTACATCTTCTCCTCCTTGACTAATTACTGGCTCGATTGTAAAAGTCATCCCCGCTTTCATTTTTCCCGGATAAGGATATTCTGCAACAACAAAAATTATTTTAATTATCATTTTTGAGTTATAAAATTATAAAAAGTTCAAGACTTATTTTCCTTACCGACATGAAAAATGTCTGGCTCTCCGTGAAAAAACTTCCCGATCCCATGTCCAGTTATCACAGGTATGACTGTCAATCCATGCCTCAATGCACAAGCCTCAATCGTTGACCCTTTACAAACATAATTTTAAAATCCATTTGGCAAATATTAAATTTTTTTAGTAATGTTCTAATAAATTTCAATATTTTACCAATTTTGAAGAAAGGAACTCCGGGCGCACACACGCCCACACTTTTATCCAAGCATTCCTTTGTAACGCTCACAAGTTTACGCCCAGCTTCATCAACATTGCCCACCATTACAGTATTTGAGCAATCCCCGTGAAAACCTTTCCAGTACACCTGTTCAATTTTAATTTCTTTAAAATGATACTTGAATTGAATTGAATTCTAAATTAGCGCTGGGTTACTTACGGTTATGTCCAAATTGACAATATCGCCGTCTGCCAACGGACGATTGTCCGGAATCCCGTGAATAGCTACATTGTTGACTGACGTACAAATGGATTTAGGGAATCCTCTATAATTCAACGGAGATGGATAAGCATCATGACCCAAAATAAATTCATGCGTGATGTTGTCAATGTACTCTGTAGTGACTCCGACCTAAAATATAAAGAGATCAAGTTTAACGGTTCTTTTAGGAATACATGACGTAAAGGTAATTCAAACACATTCATTACCTGTGTATGAGCAATTGCATTTTTCAATGCAAGGCGTGCTAATTTACAGGCTGCCCTCAATTTATCCATTTCATCCGGAGATGAAATCGTTCGCTCGTCTGTAGTTAACTTACTGAATGGCTTGGGCGATCCAGTCAAATAATACTCAGGTCGTAAAATACGATCTGGAACAACTTTTCTCGGACTAATTTGTCCAGGCTCTACAATTTCATACCTTCCGAATTTCCTGCGTCAGAAATGACGTGGAAATTAAATTAAAATACTGAATCATTAATATTTGGCAATGTTTCACTCACGGATGCTCTGTTACGGTGTCATCAGCCGTTCCTTTCGAAAAAAATCGAAAGTATAGTTGACTAGTGCCGTAAGATACCAACCGAACGCTGGGCTTTGAGATAATGGACGATGGCATATGAGGTGATATAATCAAACAGTGATCAAACTGAAGCAAATTTCTCTGAAGGCAACATACATAGCGTCTGAGACTTGCAGTCGCCATGTTTTATTCAAAATTGTTAGCTAACCTGTATAAAAAGACAATAACATCCAATCAGACATCATGACGTCAAAGTAATATTCATAAACTAATTATAAAAATCTACTAAAGTCGTTAAATAATTAACTGTTAATTGTCGAATCCGGCAGGACAGAACAGCCAAGTATGAATAATCATTGTCGGAATTACATTGAATTAGCCGTCAGTCAGTCACTGACTATTTTGCAGGATTATTTATGTAATTCAATAATAATGTTACACTGTGCCATAAATTTTTCGAAACCTCATTTTTGAAATGTATCTCTCCGTAATTTTAAATCGTTTGATTTAATCATCTGAAAGATGACACGAGCAGGAAGTACTTAACGCCTCTATAGAAAAGAACGCCTCTAATTCATAACATATGGTAGTTTGACAGTTTCCATTAAAACGTACCATATTACCATATGTTATCATAAAAATCGAATGAAATTCTTTAAAAAACTAATGAATATAATTATAATTACTAATTAATCTCATTTCATACTGTCAACTGTAACTCAAACCCGGCCATATGGCATATGGCATAAAGATCCATCTTTCCTTATCAACCTTTGAACCTTATTAAATTATTTTCCATTATTAAGAATTTTTAATATCAGTTCAAAAAGTACTTATTAAATTAAACTTACCTAAAATTCTTGGAGGATGACCACAAGATGTGACTTGACATAAGATTCAAAAAGTTGTCTTGAGATCAGACGTGGTCGTGAGTCGTGTCGCTCACGGTCACGGAGTTCTGAGTTCTGTTCTAAAATTTAAAAAACTGTCGTCGTCACCTTCTTGAGAATTCAATCTGACAAAAGTTCCGTCCGTGTAGGAGAATCGGAAGTTCGAAATAAAAATCCCCGCGCTCAATTTTCAACTCTGATTTGTTCAATTCCTATTCAAAATTCAGTGCTGCATCCAATGTCGAGTCCCATCTCCCATAGGATTAGGAACTGCCACACTGCCACTGCGACCACTTTAACTTGACATTTGACATTGGTGACCAGTTCTCGTATACCGGTATACCCTATAACAAAGCTTCATCCATTCGATAATCTTAACGTTACAAAAATACTTAGCACCGCAAAATCTCGACCACCTGTTTCCGGCGACCACCTAGTTGACTTTAGAAATGGCGACATGACATATTGATAATGAGACGACCAGTTCTCGTATATACCCTTTAACAGATGAGCTTCATGCATGCGTATGGTAATCTTGACATTACAATGAAACTTATAGCGCCGCTAATCGTGACCACCTGTTTTAGGCGATAAGTGACATTCACATTGACATGACATATTGTTAATGAAACCATTGATTTTTGTATATCCTATAATAGTGCTTCTTCCGTCCGCTAGTATCAATCTTACAGTGAAACTTTGACACGCACCACTGACCACCTGCAGGGCTGTTAATCGGAATCAGAATCGGAATCGAAATTGGAAATGATCGGAATTTTTAGCGAGATCGGAATCGGAATTGAAAGATTCATTCAAAGTTCGAACTTGATCCGATAACATGATCCGTATTTCTGGATGATTGGAATTGAGATTATAATGCGATCCGAATTCTCGGATGATCGGAATTCCGATCATGATTCGTATTTTTAGTAATCTTACATTACAATCATTTTTTCTCACATTTGCTCCGTCCCCGTCGGACATTGCATTGCATTGTCGCGCGAGTCAAAAAGTGGAGAATTCGACGTTTTTTGACGAATTTTTGATTCGACTTTGCAAAAATTACAAGTTATTAGCATTAACATATATATAAGATGTGGCACCTGCAGCAAAAATGTTACCGAAAGAAAAAGAAGTAACAATTTTTGAAAAAAAATTGTGAAGATTGCAATTATAATCGGAATTTCGGAATCCAAATCGGATCCGAATATCAATGATCCGAATTTTAATTTTAATTCGATGATTCGAATTCTTGATGATTCAAATTTTAATTCGAATCGTATGATCGGAATT
>JAQFYE010003730.1:0-14633 GCA_034694305.1 Protaphorura glebata
GGCCGGCCACCAGTTTTGAAAAAACAATCGGAATCCGGTTTGTTTACACACTATGACCCTACCTAGTAGGGAAATGGACTAATTATCTTGAGAGCGACGACGGATGGCTTCCGGCGATTCCCATTTCAAGGAGTTGGAGTTGGATATTTATCCAACCCATCATTGTTGTATGTACTTGTACATAGAAGATGAGATGCAAAAGTAATGACAATGAATTAGCTATGAGCACCTGGTTCCGAATAAAACATTCATTGCGAAAGGACGCAGTACCGAGCTACGATTTGTTTTTCATGGTTGTGGGAATGTGGGTGCTTGAGCGCTCAGCGTCTCAGCGTCTCCAATTTTGGTCTGATTGGAACTTGGTGTGTACCGCTTGACCCTTCATTTCGGCTAAACGACAAAATCGCACTACTACAACAATAACAATCGATGTTAATGCAAAGAAAGGAAGCGCATTAGAACTTAGTTCCTCAATGTGAATTTGATGGTCAGATTATAAGTAAAACCTTTTAGAACCTTTTCAACACATTCGTATTTTGAGTGTTGATTCTCGTACATCGGATCATTATGATCAATCACCAAATTCGACATCCTGTCCGCAGTATACAGCTCTGGTTCGTATTCTTCGCAGGTTGCAATGTTATTTCATTTCTGCGGTCGTGTCTATTTGTGTTTACCATAAATCGTGGTGGCACTTTTGATTCCTCTGGTTGTGGAGTTTATTTCTATGGTAAATGGAAGTATTACTCATAGTTCTTTCAACTTTAAGTAACAGTGTCACCCAAGGTTCCTTCGAGCTTAAGTAATTCTTCCGAACGGCAGTCAGGTTTCATGTAGTCGTCTTTTCTCACTTCGTTCGCTTTACGCGGTTTATTATTGTTAGCTCAAGGAACTTGAATGTAAGTCTGTCTGTCTGTTGTAGTAGATGATTGGGATTGCATATAAGGGAGCTAAAGAATTGAACAAGAAAAGAAAACGGTTATTCTCATTTCTTCGTCATATTTTCCGGCGTGAGAAACTATCTCCTCTCTTCCTTTCATCAGTCTAATGGAATGGAATGTCAGACTTTTCAATATAAACGTTCTCTCTTGAGTCTTTCTTCTATGAAATATTGATGTATTTTTTGTGTCCTTTATTGCGGACGTCTTGATTACAAGGAAGTCACTTTTCATGTAAAACTCGGTTCAGGCTGAAACGTCCAGGGCTATTAATTTCAAGTGTTGTTGTAACGAATACGAATGTTTCCCCGGAATATGAAACTGTTCTGATACGTCCTGCATTGCTACTTTCGTGGATGTTTCGGTCAGGGAGAACGTAAACTTTCTAGCATTGATTCCAAATGTTAATTTCTGGGATTTCTTCTAACCTGTCGGCTAAGATTTTGAGTCCATCCAGTTTCCTTGTTAGTTCTAGTTCCGACTTATTCGACCCACCGCACCGGATTTATGCCTAGTCCAATCGACAGCGTCTGTCGTGGAATTCAATTCTACGGCTAAACTTTCTGTTACGCCCGCTTCTACAATTCTCTTCGGGGAAGTCTCTGTCGAAGAAATCAAATCCATGAATAAGTGAAAATGAAAACGTTGGACGAAGCTTGAAAATCAGACATTTTTTACTTTTCACAATGTGAGGAATTTTTTTTGATTTGGGTCAACTCTTTCTTACTTCAATCTCAATCCGTATATGTATTGGAAATCTTGAAGTTTATTTATAGCATGGGCTTTCGCTATCCTGAGGGAACATAAAACTAACGAAGGATTCGATTGCCATGTATGCCAAGCCTTTCTTACGATATTACAATGGAAGGTGACCTGACTTACCTGACCTACGAGTGAGAATACGATAAAATTGTTGCAATGACGATATTTCGACTTTCTGAATGTAATATTTCGTAGTACGCTGGATTTATACTGCGCTTGTACCAGTTAGTATTATGAATGAGCTGTTAGACTGCACAAACCATCTATTGTATCATAATATGAATTACATTTTTTATTCTCATTGTTCGGCTGAGAGCCGGGTTCGAATGTTGACAACAGCGTAGCTAAAATTCTTGACCACAATAAAATAAATTAGCTAACTACCTGCATGTTAAAATCAGGCAATCTGTCCATCAGGTCGTCGGCTCTTGCTTATCAATTTGTTAGGCTTTCAAATTAAAAATTCGTTGAACATGCCAATGTAAAAATTGATCCGGACATTGGACGTTATGAACTTGAAAACAATTTTCGCAGGTGTTTTCTTACCGTGCCAGCCAAACCTCAGTCGTGTTTTTATTTCTGCGGCGAAAATATTTTAGCCCGATTTTAAATATTTTAATGGCAATGACATTGACCGTGCAACATATGCTGAAGCCGAGCATTGACATATAAAACAAAAATTCTGTATGCTTGACTGTCGAAAATATTGTGACAATGCTATTCCGCTCCTACCAATAGAAAACGAAAATGCTTGGATGTTCTAGTCTCAAAGAGACATGCATAAAAATGTCGTAAATTTTGTATTGAGTACATACTCGACATTTCATTGTTATTTAAACGCTATTAATCGTGAGTTGTTAGCCGACAAAATACCGAAGTCAGAATCGGAATGCTGTTTTTTCTATTGACGTTTCATATTTAATTTACGGAGGAGTGTTTGATTTATCCTCTCTCGGAAGGCACCCCAAAATCCATTTTGAGGTTGCGCTTAGGATTGCAGTTTTGGCAAGGCGAAAATGGTTCCAGGAAAATTGTGGTGCGGCTAGAGCAAGCCGCGCCTCGCATTTACTCTGTTTGGATAGGACAAGGTCCAAATATTTAATGATTATTTATTTTTCATCACACGAGGAGGAATGGTCATTTGTCAATTTCCGTTCTATACTTCCTTCTTTATTGGAAATATATGCACTTCTTCTTTCTCGCATTCAAGCACCGGACCAAACCGGAGAACCACTTGGCACACAAAGGTTGTTGATGTCCGGCCAGTGTGGCCTGTGGACAATCACGAACATGGGCAACCGAGGGATTTCATTACATAATAGATTAGTTGTCGAATTGGAGCATGACGAAGGTAAATTCGTGCTCTTAGGCACGGAGTGCAGGACTGGGCAAAATACAAAACGTATTTTCTCGATATACAGAAAGAATTTTGAATTTCCACCAACGCTGTCATCATAAGGAGAACTAATAAAACGTTCAATTTTTCGAGAAAATATATTTTAAAATAAAATATATGCTTCCCCCGAAATACTTTTATCTAAGTTAAAACATTCAAACCTATCTGATGAAAAAAGGTCAAATTCTTTCAGATGCTCTGGTAAAGTAAATGTATTTTGACAAGTCTTCCATTCTAGGCAACAAACGCGTATGTTTGATCATACATACCCTATGGCGAATCCGAATGACCTGGAAGTACTTTTTTTTGTGTATTTGTATTTGTCTAAAGGGTGTACTGGAGAACTTTCTGACTGCAACTGCAACATCGTTACGACTGTAACAAACACAAAACTGAACCAAATCAATCGATCAATCAAGCACGTCTAGTATGTTTTATGTCCATTTTTTTTGTAGATTCCTCGGTTGTTCCAAAGTCAAATGCCGACAATTTCGTCAACGGAAAGCAAGCGGAACCGGGAGTGACTTGTTTTCCGGTTCTTTTGACAGGCTTTAACGAGTCTCCACTCTATTTCAAATATTAAGAAGTACAGTCTTGTGTGTACTTGTGTAGTATTGTAGATTGTCGATTGAGTTCGAGGAAAGTGTGAGCTCGTGAGAAGCACTCTCCCATTATGAAAACGCGTCTTTTCGCTTTTGTGGAACCGGGAAACTAATATCGAATCAGGCAGAGCATGACGAATCCGACGAATCTTCACAATATGTGTGTGTTCGGAAATATGTATTTTAGCCTAGAGTTCTCATCTGATTCCTTTTCATCTCATATATAGTCCCTCTTCAGACCTAATGTGTTTGGGTAATATAACTCAGTGCAAAAGAGCTTTCAACACATTTATTTGTAGTACTCGGGTGCCATGTCGGAGTGAATACTACGAATGAGTGAATGATGGACTTATAATATGATGAAATTCTGAACAGCTTTTCCAGGCTTTCTACGGACTAGTTTCTCCCACGTTTTAGTAGCACCCGGAAAACCTCGATTTAGTCATATGGTGTGTTTCCGTCTAGAGTGTGAAGTACTCAGACGCGACATATGTATAAAGAAACGCTGCTTAGATAAGAATAGCTAACGTAATTATCACCCTTCATTTAGAGATGTTTGAGATTTTGAATGTGCAATTTATATATAAGTCTATTTAAGCGTTTCCGACTTTTTCGGTGTTTTTATTTAAAGTGTTACTCAACCGTCAACACGATCCACTTTTTTTACAACTGTCAATTCCAGAAAGTTTGACCGAGTAAAAAATTCTATTATATGTCAAACAAACCAAAAGGAGATTTATTGTGCTTTCTTGTACAGGCCGTAACCCACAAACACATTTTCAAACATTTTACAAATTTAACAAGTTAGCTAATTTCGAAATCGATTTAATTTAATCAAATAGAACGCTCGATTTTTTAAAATCGTATTAACAAAATTGTGAAAAATGTTCACGTCGAGAGGATTTATTATCTGTCTATCATGCGGCGAGAGATGGTAGTCGTGATGTTCATTATTGCCTTAGGAATCCACGAACTGGGATATGGATGATTTACACTTAATACATTTTGAATTCACGTCATCTACAGGGGACAAGGTTAACTTGGCAGCATATTTGTAATATGGGTATTATTGCGGGTAATGTCGCAGGTATTGCCGTTGTTTCGGACTTCCACTTCTCGGACAACGTTGGACTAGTTACTTTAGTTACTTACTGGTATATTTTAGTCTGACAACGTGGAATGTCCGCGGTATATGGTCGCGTAAGACTTTATTTCCTTACCTGATAGAATTCCTCTGTCCGAATCATTTGTTGTGACCGAGTGTAGTGGGAAGATCGGTCGACAAATCACTCTCCGCGTTCATTATCAGAACGACGGATTCAACAGAAAAAGATAAGACACCACGAAGGGGCTTATGCTGGGTTGGTGTATTGCAGGATTTGATACCAGCTATCGGTACAATGGGGGATTTTAGTGTTGAGGTCAGCCGAAGGCTCTGACGGGACTCTGACCTTGCCAAATGCGAAAGACTCAAGTTAACCTGATGGATACATGAGGGCCATTTGAGAAATCGAATGCTTGGTCGGCCGAAGTCCTTTTTTTTTAAGCGATTTTCGGGCTTCACGCCTACATTCTCCAACACTGCAAAATTTCTTTCAATTTCTCTATGAACCTTAAACCTTGTGTGGACTTCTGCATCATTGGTATAATTTTGAGACGACTTGTCTCAGCAACCTAATGGAGTGATAGAATAGAAGGAATACTTCGACTCGCGTGCTTACTCCAGCTGATTAAACAGTCAGTCAGTGTTAATTGCAAATCATAGCTAGTGTAAAAGTACTGGCCGAGATTAGTCTCGATTGGAAGCAACAGCCACTCCTAAAAGAACTATGGAGATACTGTTCAACTCTGATTAGTTGTTTATTGGAGATTTCTGTACATCTTATTAGGAGGACTTTTGGATCTGGAATTGAGATGGATCATTATCATGATTTTCATGATCTGGAACATTAGTTCAAAAAATCATCGCCATTCTTAGCTACATTTATCAATTCCAGGATTAACCCAAGAATTAACCTTCTACATTCGTGTGTCAGACGTAGTTGTGGTTGTTTCATTCGTAGTCAGTAATCCGTCTAGGAGTCATTTTACTTTTGGTATTTGTCGTCATAATTTGATAAATATATTTGCAAGATGCCTAGGACGATTCACATGAGAATACAACTGCAAGAGATTTAGGCCTCGACGACATATGTATACTGTAGTAAATCATCCATCCTGATAAAGAATTTATTGATATTTAAACCAAATATGTTATATATTCGTCCGCGGCCAGTTTAGTTAGTACATGAAATTAAAGACGTTCAAAATCCTGAGCTCGAACCGTTAGAAGTTTTGCTTCAAATAGCATTAAGCTGCTTTGGGGAGATCGGTTCATAAATATACAACTTCAGAAGCTTTTCAAGCTTATGCTGTCGGGATGTAAAGACGTTTCAATTTTCTATTATTATCATTCAACTTGTCTTTTTCTATTCTTTTTTCTTTTCGGAAAGGCTGTACCCACAAAATGTACCTAAAGATAATTCGTAAACCTCGTGTCGTTTTCGTTTTGCCTCTAGGAAGTCTTCATGTAGTGCACTCTTCTTGAGGAAAAACATTTTCTATATGACGCTGAAATAAGACGTTTATTTGGCAAGCTTTCAAATAGTTTCCTTCGCCCCTTAATGCCTTGCCTTGTCTTAACATGAACATCTTACACCGGACTGAGTAAGCTATCTTGCGCTAGATTCATCTTTGTTTTCCATCTGTAGACCTTGAATTGATTGGATGCCATTATTTAAAACCGAATGTAGATTCTAGATTGTTTTTCTGCGTTCCGAAATGGTAGCAAAATTATTATTTCTTGATCCCGACGATCGTGAAAATAAGTGTACCTAAGTTGTCACCCGTGCGCGAGGCAAATTCTGAGCTATGTTGAGATAAGCTAACAGTCTATTTCATTGAAGCAAAATCAGCATTCTTAATTGTTGAAATTAACCCAATTGAAAATATTGTAGTAGAACAATATTACCTGCTACTATGGGATTCTGAATCAGGGCGAAAATTGAATTGCCTTGAGGGCACATGCCCCTTTTTACTGATGTGTACCTGAGAAATCTAGGACTGACTGCGTCGCATATATCGTTAGTTAGCTTGATCATACGATTGGCAAGGGGAACATTTTCGAGAATTCAGGGAAAGTCGTATTTAAATTATGTGATTTTTTTTAAAACTATGAAACCGGCGAAAGATGGGAGTACCAGTGAACACCCCTTGTTTTAGCGTGGTTTACAGATATATTTTAACAAAAATGCAAACCGTTCACGCTCACCAATTAATTGTGTGCACGAATTAACAACCACTATGCATAAATTGTCTCCAACGTTTTAGTTTATTGCCAGAAGATTAATTTTTTGTAACGGTAATGCCCGTTGTATTCACTGGCCACGAATGTCAACCAAGGTTGACAATGTGTTTCAAACAATTGATTGACATAAAATTTAGCATATCTGGCCGTATACATAAGTAATTATTTACAAAATCAGTTGAAACACCCTCGGAGCCCAGATTTCTCGCATCCCTATAACATTTTGAATATTCGGGAATTTCATCACACACTAGGTCTTAAGGAAGGTTAGTTCACCACTCACTCACCAAGTTTCGACAGAATAAATTAAAAATAGTCGTAGAGTGGTACTTTTCCAGTTATAGTACAGAATCCGGCATTGAATGTCAATTTTCTTATAATAGTAAGCATTCTTAAATAAATTGAAGTTTGGAAATGTTAGTCAGGCGAGGGCCTCGGATTATTAAATCTCTAAGTCTCAAGTAATAGCAGTTGATCTTACAGTCTGCAAGAAGTCAAGTTTCTCATAGTAAGAGTACACCTTCCGAAATGACGCACCAAGGATAATATATTTTAATTTGAATGGATGAAAGTGAAAGTACTGGTTCTATGTTTGAAAAAAGTATCATGAAATCTAATATCCAGTAGATGTTCAAGTAGTGGGAACGGATTTTTATGAAAATCTCCAGAACGTTTAATAATTGAACTCGAGTCGGCTAAAGAAATTTCTTTGAAATGTGAAACAGGTCGTCCTGTGCCGTGCTTTGACGTCAGAGAACAACGTGCTTCATTCGAGCATGTGCTTGTGAGATTAGATTCCTTCACAGCTCACAAAAGTTACTTTTCTACCAGGGAACCCAAGGAAGGAAGCTATCATTGGATTTGTCGTTATTAAGTAGCATTGAAGAAAGAAAGAAGAAAACTGAGTTTATTTCTATTTAAGTTCTTTTATTTGAAGCAGCACATTTACCCCTGAATTTCCTGATTTCTCTACATTGTGACAAATATTTAATATTTACTATTCCAGTTATACTTTGAATGTTTGGAAATAAGGATATTATTCAGAATGAAGCGGTTCTATATCTCTTTATCAAATTTGTTACACTCCGCTTTAATTTAATGATGTGCCAATCCAAGACGCAGTGACAAGTTTTCTGCTCCAGTTAATAATAGATCGCACTGATTATTTGAAGTGAAAGTCCCATTGGGATTTCAAATTATTTTTGGAAGGCTCAGCACACTCGATTCTACATTTACCACTAGGTAGCTTATATTTTTTGGCAGGGGAGGATTTTTAAAAGGAATGAAAGTAAACTTGGTCTCTTTCATCGTCGTTCTCGTTATCTCCGCTTTTTTTCTGCTTTTTGAGTTTCGACTTTCA
Source organism: Protaphorura glebata (assembly GCA_034694305.1). Lineage (NCBI taxonomy): Eukaryota > Metazoa > Arthropoda > Collembola > Poduromorpha > Onychiuridae > Protaphorura > Protaphorura glebata. The sequence goes on from JAQFYE010003730.1 coordinate 8,405, forward strand.
GCTCATTACTCGTAACTTAAGCTGATCTTGGAGGTCTCCGATTCACGTTTGCTATCCTCCAAGGTTTCATACTTTCATCCATGTCCTCTTTTCATTCCAGCCTCGTATTATGTCGAAGGACGTGCCCGAGAATCTAAAACAATGGCGGAACAAATATTAGCTTTAACCGCCCAGTTTTTTGTCACCAGAGTCTTAACAATGGAACACAAAGATCAGGCGATTCTGTTAATAGTATTAGACGTCATGTGACAGAATTTCGTTTGACTTAGTTTCGGAGTTCTGGTTTCAGAGCTCCATTTTTCCATGTGCCTGAAAACTAACCACGATTAACGATGACCTCAGGCCAGCACGGTAACAATATTAGCCTTAATATGATGTCAATTTTGGACTTTTGCAACAGAGTAAGATGAAAAGTTTGATTCGTCCGATCAGGATTTTCAGACGCCATCATGTCCTGTCGAAATCAAACATGTGAATGTCTGGTTTATGATTCAACAACACATGATGTGATTGTTTTATCCAAGGAGGCTAAACAAATCAATCAAATTGATCCAATTTGACTATGTACTACGAAATTTGATTGATTTGTTAGCCTCCTTGGTTTTATCTTTATATGCACTTAATTTCCCTCTTTCTCAATCATTGGATCGAATAACTTTGAGATAACGAGATAAGGTCCGACTCCGACGATCGTCCATGACTTGATTGCCGGTCAAGATGTAGAATAAGTCACCCAAAACTAACTCATTTGGAGAAAACTTGACCCGTTTGCCTGCTTGCACATCAGCACATCCCAACAAAATCATAAACTTTTTCATTGTATCTCTGAATTTTAATTCAAGAGTTTGACCAATAATAATCGTATTAGGTTCAGTTTAGAATTCGAGTTGGGTCAAAAGACCAGCTGTGTTCGACAAGATTTCCACTGGGAAAATCTATTTGAACTTAAGTTGACTCACAGTGGGAGTTGTTTGGACTTGAGTTCTCAAATCCTCTTTATGAAGTAATTCATTGTATGGTCGTGGGATGTGGGAGAACGGTGTAATCGAGCTTGAATTGATTTGGCTTAAGGTTTTGGAAATGGAAGAAGAGCCCATTAATGTTTGTATATGTTACTGATAAATCCCGAAATCCGTTAAACTAATTTTAGCTAGTTTTAACGCAACAGAACTTAGAACTTTGACTCGATCGAGCCTAACCTAACCTACCCTGAATTGACACTACCCCCACCAAGGGTAAAAGTGAAGTTGAGTTTGACGGTTATTTTGAATTTTTCATATAATTTCGGGTTTTCCCTTCCTTCTGGTTTTAACGGTGACATAATATACCATCAATAAAAATGAACGTTCACTAGTCCACTTCCACTTGTTTAGTTTGTCTGCTTATGTTCACCTGGGCGTGTTACGTTAGCATTCAATGAAAATGAATAGCATAATACGGGAAATGAAAAGCTTACACAGTAAATTCATCCATGCTTGTTGTATTTTATAACTTCCAATGAGGTCTTTAGAAATTGCTCATTGAGTTTTGCTCTTATAAGTTGTCGACTGTTTTATAGGGTATTAATTTAATCACTCAAACTCATGACGAACGTTTCTTTCATGGGTCTGGAGAAGTTGAAGCGAGAATTATGGGGTTATATTTGTTAAGTTCATGATCTCATACTTGTATAGCTTCCACGTGGGATTTTGAAACGTTGATGCAATTCAAGAATATCCATTTCCAAACCCTGGTGTGGGTATCCGAAATATTGATTTTCAGCTGCTAGTCTTACGTAGTTAGATGTTGAAGGCAGTTCGTGATAATTGGAACAGGTAGGCTTTCCATTGGTTCGGATATCTTTGGATTACGATACTTAAGTACTTCAAAAGTAGATTTAATGTTTTTATATCATATGACAATGTAAAATCTGCGGACCGCAACATTGATCTCTATTGTAGATGAAACATACACCTGGACAATTCTAGGTTTACGGGAAAGAAAAAGAGTGTGGGCTTATTGTTTGTTACATTCCAAGATTTCAAACCGCAATGAAATTTCATTTCACTCAAAGTTCTGTTGAAGTTGTGTTTGTTTCCTTTCATTAATTTAGCTTGGACTGAGATTGAATTACGTAAAGTTAGGTGTAAACTTTCTCTCGCTTTCGCTTTCTGTCCTTCCTTTTAAAAGTTAACTTTTGGTGAATTCCCAGTGCTCAAATTACTATTTGTAAACCGCAATTTTGAAATGTCACGTACGAGCCTTTGTTGTTGAGTGCGTCAGTGAGTATACGAGCGGAAGTACATATAAAAGAAATGAGAGGGCAAGATAGTGCCAGGCGGTCATCAGTGTAACTTAGCTTTAAAGAAATGGAACTTAAATTGTTAAAGTTTAGGACACAAGTGAATTGAAATTTTATTTCATGCCGTGAATTTCAGTTTGTAAATGTCAGCGATTTTCCAAAGTTGTCGAACTTGTTTATGTAGAGAGAGACAGCCGAGGTCGGACTTTGTCCATAACTTCTCCATACTTAAAATATACGTTCTCCACGACAAGTACGCACACGGACAGCGATGTTAAAGCGCAAAAAGCGAGCCTAAATTACACGAAATGAGTTGAGGTTACGACTGTTTGCAATCGTGGGAACAAGGAATAGCACCCTGCAGATAAAAGCAGAAATCGTGATGTTAAGATCAGCGGTCGAGCAGTCGTGCCATGTCGCTGTTCTTTTATGAATGAATGATACATATGTGATCCAGTTCGCGTTTTGATATCTTGACCCAGGCGTGTTTAATTTTCTTATATATTTTGAATGTCTTTAGTTCGGTATCAATGACACAAAGTAAAGATTTATATTGTAGGATGACATGAAAAAAATAGCAAGACGGGACGAAGGCAGTATTATTATACGACAGTTGTTGCGTGCATGTTAGATACAATTTTTGTTGGTTGACAGAAAGGTCGCCCAGTTAGTCACACCCTGTGGCTACGAATTCGCAAATGCGTCGTTGTTACATCGAAACGCACCTACCAGTAAACCAACCCAGTGTGCATCCTAGTTACAGATTATGATTCTGCTAAATATATGACATACATATATTTACATTTGAGTGAAGCCGATTTAAAGACGTTAGACAAAGACAATCCTGAGGCATTGTACACAAAAAATAACAGAGACAATGCGTGGACGTGTCCGTGTCATACAGATGTGACTGACTTTTACTTGGCTGAAGTTATATGATGTATGCGTGTTATGGGCGTTTTTGTCTTTCGAGTACTTCGTTTGCAGGATCATTGTAAACCCGACGGCGGCTTCAGCGATAACTCCACAAAAATGGTCAGATGGATTTAAGGCCGGGCGCACCACCTCTTGACCCATATTCATCAAAAAGTTTTACACCAAGTCCACGATAATGATATTCCAGGGACGTTTCGAGCGAAACCATTTGTCGTATTATTGTATCTCATTCAATGTCTAGTTGGACAAAAGTCCACCGACTTGTTGCAAACCCCACACGAAATTTGAAACTAAGAAACTGAATAACTTAATGTTGACAATTCGTGCTTGGTCAGAATCGTTACCGACAACAAAGATGCGAGTTTACACGTACGAGATGGTAGATCTTCAGGTACACCTCCTTGCCGAATAATCGGCCCGCGTGAAAAATATCGACTTATGAGATTCTTGCGCTTACATATTATCGGACCAATTAACTGAATTATTCCTTTCAGGCTCCGACTAACTTGCTGCACCTAAAATCATATTTAACCAACTTTACCCCTAAAAGACTATACTCAGAACTTGTCTTTGAAGTGTGGATACGTATAATTGACGTTTTTTGAAATAGCATTTGAAAAAATCTATACGTTTTTTATCTTATAGACAACCATTAGTTTAACATAATGCATACTTAATTTGACAAACTTTGTGGCTGATATTTTATGTAAGAGTACATTTTAGGGGGATTTTAGGCTAGTTCGTATGGGTCACGTCAGAAATGAGAGTTTTTATTTGATGGTTCTGGATTCTGGAAAGCATTGCGTGGTCAGGCATACATACAATCATCATCCTCCCCTCTTAGAACGAGAACGAGGAAGAAATGAGCAAAAAGTGGTTTTGGACTTCCTGGGAAGTTTTGTAATTTAACATTGAAGATTGGAACGCGAAACTTTAGTTTTAGCATTTTATGCGGTTGATTACTTGTAGGTTCGTCTGTTTGGTAAAAAAATGCACACTACATTTTACACTTACGTATCACCTTCAATTCTTGTAGTAAATAGAGTTGACTGAGGTGTCGATTAATAAGTAAAGTATATAGAAGTAGAATGTATGTATTCTTCTGGAGAACATACTGGGGTGTATTTTTATTCATTGAATTGAATGTGTATAAAGAGACATATTGCGTTTTCGTAAGGAAAGTTCCATGCTGAGAGCAGCCGCTGAAACTGGCATGCTTGCAAGTGCAAACGCCAGACTCTTCTGTAAGCGCCATCCATGCAAAAAAGCACTGTAAAAAAAGGGTTGGTAGATTTCTGCTGGCTCCTTTCCTGCGACTCTAACAAACTTCTCTTCAGTTCTTCTCTGAGCCTTTGACGGTACGGACGGTCGGCGAATTTCGGAGTAGACTCTCATGTTGAGAAATACGTGTAGAAAATATCTTTGACTAAAGAAGAATACAAGAGAAGTCTGTGGACCAAGAAAAGGACTCTCGGGGAACATTTGAACAAGACATTTCTGAGCTATATATAAGTATACAAAGTATCTATTCCGGTGCTTTAATTAAACTGAGTGAAAAAGTACTAGTCGGGCACTTTTCTTAGAACTACCTCTCTACTCCGGGTGTTGGTTGTCAAACTCTGGAGACTTCACGTCTGTCTACCGGCAATGTTCTGTGGTTTGGTTTTCTGAAACCGGCAGCCAGGTTTTCTTGTCTGTATAGTATCAACGTTGGACGTGGAAACTTTTCTTTTAATTAAGTAATTAATACGTACATTCTACCTGAGTTGACTTATTTGACGTATGGCATGACCCTGGGAAAAGTATCCAGAGAGAACGGAACGTAGAATCTGAGAATTCGAAACGAAACTTAAGATACGCTCGTGGTTTGGAATTGTTTCCATTGTGAAGTTTCAAAACAAAAAAGTTTTGTCTCCGGTGCGTTGGTGTTCCAAATTTTGGATTTTATCAAAGAAAGGATTTAGTGTGTTCTTGATCTGGGACCTGGTCCGGACATTTTTGTACGTTCATCGAGTTCTCGACAAAGTTATTAATTTCTTCTCCTCAATTGCTCCCTGATCACTTCCTTTCTTCTTCATCTTCATTCTACTTTTGACACGGATCCAAGTCTCGCTAAGAGAACGAACTTGAGAAACAATTCGAGAGGTTTTTTTCGTGCATCAGATCCCAGAAAACATTACTGTTTCTGAGCTAGCTGGTTTCTTTTGCTGCCACGCACGTGAAGAGCAGCTGTCGTTTGTCACATAGTAAAAGAACTACGGCCCTGGAATTACTAGAACATTTACTCGGTTTTGTAGTGTGTTACGAATCGGTTTGAATTGGTGAAGGGTTGTTGGGAAATTGATTGTGAAGCGTGGAAAAAAGGCTGGATGAAGTAGTGGATATCTTGGCCATCTATCACCGAAAAATCTCTAAAAATTAGAAAAGATAAATCTTAAAAAAATGCAGTCTCCTTGGGTATTTTTTACGCCGGCAATGCCGGGGAGTCACGCAGCTGCACATAATGGCGGCGGAAAACTTGGAACACATGGACTTATTCCACTGGGTGTTGGGCCTGGTAACCCGGGTCAAATCCTTGCAGGGCAACCTGGGAATATTTTCGGGGCATTTCCGACTACCCCGGCTCAACATCATCATCATCATTCTCAATTATTATTAGCGGCCGCGGCCGCTGCGGCTTACGGCCAACAATGTGCGGCTGCAGCCACACTCCTTCAACCACGTCAACACATTCCCAATGGGAATTTCCATTTGAAGGTAAGCTAATCTTGTTGTGGGTGATTTTCTGGAAAATTTCTATTAAATTAGACCTCTAGGTGGTACTAGAAGCAAAGCACTGGCGTAGTTTCTTTGCCCGGTCTGACAGGCCGTGTTTCAGATCTCGGTCTGAGGTATTTAACTCGTTACAATAAAACAGAAGGAATTACTGGAAGTATTAAGGTGGATTCAGATAGCTTTTGCGGCAGCGTTTTTTTGAACGCGGCGCGTTTTTTTACTTTTTGCGGCAACGCA
>JAQFYE010003731.1:0-14629 GCA_034694305.1 Protaphorura glebata
ACAAATATACTCATTGTATAGATATTATAATTGTAATTTATATGTATAATATCGTTGTAGCTCGCTTGCGAGCTATCCGGTTTTCTAGAGCGTTACGGAATTTGGGATTTTGGGATTTCGACCAGTTCACGTTTATATATATAATAGCTCGCTTGCGAGCTATCGGGTTTTCTAGAGCGTTACGGATTTTGGGATTTCGACCAGTTCACGTTTATATATATAATTACATTGTATAAGTATTGTATTATTTATTATTAGAAAGGAGGAAATAATTTTTTTAAAACGATACGCACAGAGACACAACTAATTCGAAACACTTCCTCAGAAATGTAAGAATACTTATTTGTCTTAACGTATATAAATGGCCAATTGTACGCAAGTGTAAAACTCTAAACGATCTCACGTATTTTCTTCTCCAGGTCCTTCGGCCATAGCCTTCTCCCGTCGCCTTGATAAACGTCTTAGTATTTTCAGGAATCGTAGATATTAGAACGACCTCAACTACTTCTATCGAAAGGACGATAATAACAGCAAGGGTTAAGATACCAAGTACCATAACTTTATTGCGAGCGATGGACTCCGCATCGTGCAGTTTGATAATTGTGAATAACCCCAAAATTGCGATAAGAGCAAAAACGAGTTGGTGAATTGCAATGCATAAATTATTGATCACCAAATTGGCGTATATATTCAAGATTTGCTGACATCTGTAGAGATCGAATAAAGATGAGGATTTTAGGTACCCGAGTTTTGTGCTCCTAAAAACGATGTCACCGTCTTTCAATTTTTTTATAAGTAGTTCCTTGCATGGCGTCGTGGATGGAATCCAATAATTGACAATCTGAACGTACATTAGGCAAGCCAGAATTATAATGGCAAGTGGTTGGGCAAACATGACTGCATGCCAGATTTGAATGACCATAATTGGAAGAAACTTCATTTCTGGTCTAATTTCCACGTTCAGCATATTCTTTAGGAATCGGTGGTAACCGTCAAACTCGCATAGAATGAGACCTCCGAAGAAGAGCGGAACGATTAGTCCTCCCATGAGAAGAAGACATAATAGTTTCTCGTACATCTTGACGTTCGACGCAAGCGGACACTTCGAAATTAGCTGTCTCCGAAATTTTCCTTTAAAATAAATAGACGTTTTCTAAATTTTACACCATTGGCTAACAAAAAAACATACGCGGTCGTACTTTGGAATATGTTGTCCGTTTCAAGCATTTGGTTAATCCACATGACCAATGGAGCTGGATCTGAAATTACAATTTGGAATGCAACGCTGCAAATCATTAGGCTCAAGTAAATCGCGTCTGCCACCACCAGAGTTGGGTCCGAATTCATTTCCCAAACGTGAAATAGATTTCGAAAACCGTATATGCCTGCTTGACAAGCCGCCGTCATAACCCAGATACGCCAGAACAATATGTTTGAAGTCCTTGCCACTGTAAGTCTCCCCGAGTTCCAATCCCAGTGATACGGAACACAGAAACATGACGCCAATTCAAAATAGTATAGAAAATGTGCGATAAGCCAGTGCGAGTTAGGCGATATCATTTTATTGAGTAAGAAAGAACGATCTCGTGAATCAGCACAAAAGTGTCTGTAAAATTGAAGAAGTATTTTATTATGTCTTCTTAGCGATACCAGATTCTATAACTTCACATATTCAAAACATACTTTGCTCTGGAATCGGATCGAGTCAGTTCTAAATCGAAAATGGCTGTGGGCTAGTGATTGATTTTTGTATTTAATTCTGACCCTCAAACATAAGATAGAAAATACATAAAAATGTAAAATGTGAAAATGTTGAGGAAAAACTTATTTTGAATACTTGTAACGTAATATAAAATGTAATGCATTTGATGGGAACCGCTCCACATTGACACAAAATAAAAATGAAAAATTCTGCCTGCACTTTGCATGAGTCAATTATGACATAAACCTCATTACCTTTTTTGACTAAATTTTTGGAGATAAAAGGAAGCAAAAGTACTTAGCTCAATCAATCACGAATTAACAGATGAATCAAGTTGAGGTAATGAATCTTAGTTGCTTACTTACTTGCAACGATATAAATGCGCGCAATAGTGCTGTATCAGTTCTAGTTCTTATTAAGTTCTAGTTCTAATTCTAGTTCTAATTCCTGAAACTAGAACTGGAACTAACAAGTAGAGTTAAAAGTAGATCTTAATGGACGGGAGCTGGAGCTAGAACTGAGATCTTCCAAGCCGCAGAACTGAAATATCATTTAGTCCTGATTTAGATTCGATTTTGCTCTAATTGAGCGAAAGTGTGCAGAGCCAGCGACACACATTCAAAATAGAAATTCTTTCTTTTGTTCTCCTTCCGTTCGCTCTTTGCTGCAGCTTTTTTGGCAGGGGAATTCTAATCCGTGATGCTGCTTGCTCCAATTTACTTAATTAGCACTTTATGTTCATTTATTAGAGGGACTCTAGTGTAAATAAATATTTAATCAAGACATCTCTACATGTTCTGAAGCATTCCTACATGAAGCTCTCCGGTACTTGTTCTCATTATTTTAGGAAGCAGAAGCCAAAGGAGAAACTAACTTAGAACTTAACGAGAACTATAACTATATGAAACTAAAAATTAATGAGAACTGAAATTAATTACCTGTAATTTCTATGGTGCACAATTCTTCGTTTACAGATTTTAAGTGGAGGTTTATATCTCGGTGTACATAGAAGTCTATTAGACATTAGTAATTTTCGTATAAATCATTTATATATAACTTTGATCGTGTCGGGAGTAGATGGTGATATTTTGAACCGTTTATTAATGAGAACTGTAAGTATATAGAACTAGAACTAAAAAGTTTTCGTAACTAGAACAGGAACGAAGGTTCATCCAGTGTAGATTGTATTCTATGGACGTGTACTCTTGTTTTCAACAGTTTATTCTGAAAAATTGACCAAATGAATAATAAATTTATCTATCTATCTATCTATGAAAACGGAACTGAATGAAACGAACAAAAGTAAACTGGAACTAGAACTGCAACGAATTGGAACTGATACAATACCAGCATGCAATGTTAATTTTTGAGCGCCACGTACTGCTAAAATTTATGTCATGCAGGATAAAGAGCAAGTAGAGAAATCACAGCAACCGTTGCGCGAAGCATCTTTAAGTATTAAAATGAAATACATGAAAGCCTGCAAAAACTATTTAGTCGGGAATAAATAAAAAGGGACAGTGGGCTTCAAGTTATTCATCCAAGAGCTTAAGAGCCATTGTTGTTTATTTTATTATGTTTTCAAGCTGTGTTGTCATAGGTACGACGAATGGGAACGCAATGACTGGCGTATTTAATATAAAGGTTATAATGTATTCTAAAAACACCGGTCAAATATTTTCCATCACCAGCCGATTTTTGTTTACGATTTAGTGTAAATAATGTATGCTAGCGTATGCAAAAACCCAATGGTGAATACCGTAGCTATCAGAAATAAATCGGCCACCTTTTTTTATCATAGTATAATTCACTTACCGTAAATGGCAAATGGAAACAGCGCTATTTATATGTTTGGCCTGTGAACCCAGTTTATCGTACAGCCCACGTTTGCATTCAGACCGGCTTTAAACAAACTTTTTTATAGTTTCAATAATTTGACTCATAGATTTTAATCGCAAGTATTTTATTAACCACGAAATTGCAGCCTGGCGAAGCGGCTTATTGACTGACTTCGACAACGCACTTTTTCTTATTCATATCTCTTTCAAGTTTGGCTTCTGAATAACCGAACAAAGTGAAAGACAAACCATAAATCCTTATTCCTTGAGAAAGGATTCCTGTCTCAAGAGCAACTCTTGTATTAAAGTAACTACCTTCATTGAGATAAATAATGGAACCTTTAACTACATTAAACAATAACAGAGGCAACACACAGAAGAGCCGAGCACCGACATGAATAAAAAAAAGGCAGTATCATGGTTTTAAATATTTACAAGCCAGAGTTACTTCGGAATCCGCTTCACGAACATGGTTGCGTGAGTGAATAGCTGTTAGATGTAATCCTTCCAGAAATATGTATTTAATATTTTATTACAAGAACAGTCAGACTCGAACTTTTTCAGTAGGTTATGCCACTGAAATTTTTCGATGCATTAAAATTTAAACTAAATTGAGTTTCTCTATTCAAAATGTTAACGGCATCTGTTTCTTTGCGAATGACATTGAACTATCCATTTGGACGAAGTCAGCCAAAAGAGGTCCGGCTGAGTTGTGTGTTAACCACATCTATCACTCCATACTGTGTACAATTCGGTAGATACGATTGCAGAATATTTTTTAATTGGTTGAAATTGAAGACATTTATCTACTTGCTTATGGGATATTCAATAAAAATGTGAGCTGATAAACAAGATGGTGACTAGATACAAAATGTTCAGTAATATATTAAGTCGTGTGAACTTGGTTAGGTTGTAGAAAAAAATGGTATCGGAATTGCAATTAAACCACAATCCAATTGTCGTTGTAATTGTTTTTATTTACTTCAAAAACGGGGTGATTTGTAATTGTGATTAATAAATTTGAGAAATCCGTGCGTAATTTTAATATTCTGATTTAATGCATCTTGGATTGACAAAACTCTGGTACTGAGATACTATTTCCAGAACGCTGTAGCAATCACACCAAATGCAAATATACAGATCTATAAACTATATCTTGAAAAGATAGAACCAATTTGAGCATCAGCGGATACTGATTTTATTTTAGGATGAAGGAACACCAAACTCTCGAAGGATGATCTTCGGAAACCGTGGATAGCCATTTCCGGAACGTTATGACAATCACACCGAAAGCGACGATAGAAGCTCCGATGATGCTACATATTGAAAATAAAACAATTAGAAGTTTCCTTCGTTTATGAATTAATTGAATAATTCACGTACCTGAATGCATCTGGGTATAATCCGAAGAAAATGAGTTGGAGAATGAACGCAAAGACAATGTCGAACGTCCTGACCAAGGCCATAGGCCCAGCTTCCTCAAATTTGAGTGCCAAAGACAGCAGAGTTTGTCCTACTAGTACAGTGACAGCACATCCAATCATTATCATAATCCAGTCATCACCTGACCGCGGGATTTCAAATACTCCCATCATCAAGGACGAAATGAGGGCCATGATGGATGTCACATAGCCAAAGGAAAGGAGGAGGAGACTGAAATGAATTTTTCGAAGACCACGAATAACAACGTAGGCTATCGAGTAAGTTACTGTTGACGCAACTGCCCATCCGATCCCGATCTGAAAAAATGGAAACACAGCGTTCGTTATTTCCTTGGGCAGGCTGCAACCTGGTTCAACAATTTTCCCTTGTCGAGATGTCATAATATGAAGGATGCTTACCAGTGTTTCGGTATTAAATTTGTCCGCTCCAGTTAATATCGGCGGTCTTGCGAGGACAACAACTCCGCTGAATACTACCATGGCAGATATAACTGGGATGACTCCACAAGGTTCCCCGAGACAAATTCTTGCAAACAGAGTGACGACTATCGGTCTAGATGCGAGTATCACCGTAGCGTCCGCCACAGTCAAATATCCCAGTGAGTTTAGGAAAGTGATCATCCCAATAAAGGCGACTACACCTCTCGCCTACGAAAATCATGTACACATAGCAAACATTACTTGCCATGCTATGTGTGGATGATAAGTCTGTGCTTACGCAAACTACTCAACACATTTCAATAATTTCTGTATCAATGGATTCAGCATTCTCCCGGATGCTTCCTTTTCCAATAAAAATTAAAATGTGCACCTTCCCCAGACAGGCGAAATAACCTGATTTTGTACACTTGCTTTTTGAAGAAACTATTGGTTGGATATAATCGGAACGACCGCATAAAATGTAGAAAAGATATCGGGGAGCAAAACTGGACAAACAAAAATTTTGTGCAAAAGTTCGCTCACCCTGATGATTTAAATGACAATTGAGTATTAAATACAAACGAAAGAAGGAAAAAAAGAAAAATTTGAAAATATTTTTCTTTTGGCTGAATTACGGGCTGCCGGACGAAGCCTGACCCTTCTCTTATCTGGTGCCCAATTGACCAGGTCGTAGGTCGGGCTAGTTGCCAGTGAAACATAAAAGTATATTAATGTACTATGTACTACTAAACAAAAACTATGTGTAGAATAATATATGTATTAGTATCGCTTTTCCTTACAAAATGTGTGAAATGCGATTCTGAGGTTCATACCACTATGAGGAATGTTAGCTTCGCCTTTTCCTTGGCTATGCTCTCAAAAATATTTTTCTTCTTCACAATCAGAAGATATAAAATAAATAAGGGTGTGAATAGGGCGTTAGCCTGGCAGGTCCAGAATGCGATATTTAATGGATGGTAGTTCTTCTCTGTGAGGGCTTTGTTGGCAAGTTTGACGAAAGACATGCAGATACCTGATAAATTAGGACAAGTGAATTTATTGAACATGCCCTACGGAACATACGAGCATTAGAGCCAGAAGGACTGTAGAGTATTCCTTTTTAACGACCAGATCCAGTGGGTCAATTCCTTAAAAACGTTAGTCAGAACCAGGCCGAGAAGATATTTTGTTATAGAACATCGTTTGCAACGCGTTGCTAGTTTCATTAGTGACTGCTGACCTGCGAGAAGTCCGAATAGGATTCCAGCTCTCCGCCATCCGCGTTTTGGTAAGTCGGTCATAGTATTCGTTGTATCTGATTTCTGATGAGCAGATTCGATATTCATCAGCGCCAATGATTCCGGTTCGGCTGCGAGTGACATCTTCCACTAAAAAATCCACAAAATTGTTGAAATTATAAAATTAATTAAAATATTGAATAAATAATTAATCAATGATCAGAATAGAATAGTAACGGTTGTTTGCTAAATTTCTTCATTTACGCACGGATGGATGTTGTGGGAACTTTAGTTCACTAACTGTTGTTACAAACGATTAAAATATGTACTGAATATTTGAAAAAATATTAGTCAAGAGCTGACTATTAAATTCAATGAACGCATGTATTGAATCACCAGACTCTAATGTGAACAAGTTTTTCTGAACTTACTCTCACATTATCACCTCGCACTGTAGCCACGAGTTTATTGATGCAATTAACTAATGTCGCATACCATAGTCCTAAGCGTTGCATTATTAGTTCACATTCAGATTTGAAATCACCAGGTGCAGTACGTCTAAATTTGCATGTCCTTAAAAATGAATGAAAATTTTTTTTAATCATTCAACTCTACGGGGTGACTAATATGTATTGTCGCCATCATATCTCAGGCTCTCCAAAGCTACAAGCGAGTGGTATAGCTTGTTGGAAAGATCAGCTGAAGGTTGATCTCGAACCCAAGAGTTCAGCTACATCTGAAAGCCGTTTGTGAGCAGCGCGCGGTGGAATATAGATGAAAGAAGGTGGAAAATAATATGGTTTTCGCAGATTTTCAGTCCCTTTTTCACGGGTTTTGTAATAGCCGTGAAATCTTCAAAAATTTGAAAAACGAACTTCACCACCGCATTCAAAAGTGCTTTCCACAAATTATTAGCCATGGTTTGACAATTTCTGAGTAAGTCGATTATGCACCGAAATTTCTAAAAACACCGGAACATCCGATCCAATTTGAGTTGATCTTTCCAAGGAGCTATACCACATGGATATGATCCTGATATATGATGGCGACAATACATGTTAGTCACCCTGTACTTTGTTAGTCTCGTACGTGTTGACCCCGTTAGGATACAACCATTACCGTACCATTACCGCATAGAAAAATAAACTGAAAGTCTAATCAAATATAAATTTTTTCTTGGCTTCCTTGAATTCTTTCCTTTAATAAATATTTTAACATATTAAAACTTGTAAAAGCCGTAGAACGTTCTATGAAAATACGCAAATATGGGTACGCCACGAGTGACAATGTATATTTTGCCTTCATTTCTTCCTATTCCATCTTCATCAACACATGACGACAGCCATCATGCCATTACAAGTACAATGTCAAGGACTACTCAGAGGGCACGGTCAGCCTCCTCGTCATAACTACAAATCATTAGAGACGGTAAGCTAATTTCAAAATTTAAATCTATATAAATTTGGTGGGGCGGGAAAACCGGTACCCCACCAATTCTAACCTCCAATATAATCTACTGGGCTGTAACGTGCTTGGGCAAAATTATTAATTTAAGGCAGGTCTACGTCCGTGGGCACAATTACTAATAATTTTTAGGAACGTAGCGACCCTGGTACCCATTGCGTTCCGCTTATAGAATCCTGACTAGACAAATGCACATTTTTCAAACCAACTCAAATAAATGATAGGGTGGGGTGGGATAATTCCAGCCACCAAGGAGACAATGTACTAATTACGGCCACCTCTCAACTGCGTGGGCATGGCAACCAATATATTTTTTGTTAAAAGCGTAACATATGCAGATGTATTGTTAGCGTGGAAGGGAATAAAAAAGAAGCATTCTTCCTTTGTCGATATTACTGGAGTATGCAAAAGAATGATAAGTGTTCTTATGCAGTTCTTAAATTTTCAGGACTTTGTTCAGGATGCTTCCTTTTTATCTAAGTCGCAATTTGGATGTAGGAAAGGCTATTCAACTGAGCATGCAATGATAGCTGTGGTAGATGAATTGAAGAAAAATTTGGACTCTGATAAGTTTTGCGCAATTGTTAGCTTAGACCTACGAAATGCGTTCCCATATGTGTTTAGGGAATTACTCTTTGTAAAACTAAAATCTAAGTACAAAATATCACATTTCTGGTTACGAGATTACCTTCACAACCGTAAGGAATTTGTTGATATAAAGGGAAGGGTCTCAATTATAATTAATATTTTGATTGGTCTGCCTCAGGGTAGTCTGATTGGCCCATTTCTTTTTACATATTTTATTAACGACTTGCCAGATTGCTTAATAAAGTTGATGCCGCAACTTTTCGTGGACGATTCTAACCTTCTATTTTCTGAAAAAGCGAATAAAATTAACAGATTGATGCAAAACATATGTAGATAACGAGATGACCATTGTGAATGAGTGGGTAAAAACTAATTCCCTAACATTACACAGTGATAAAACGAAACTTATGTTCATTGGCAAACCATATTTACTGAAAACACTTCCGAATCTTTCTTTTACTTTCAACGGGGCAGTCATTGAAACGAGTGAACGCTTAAAGTGTTTAGGTTTAAAAATTGATCGGACACTTAAATGGGATATACATGTTAACAATATAGCAAAGGCATGTTACATCAGGATCACAAGTTTATATAAAATTATGAGCTTTGTGCCGTCTAAACACAAGTTAATTTTGTCCGAGTCTTTTATATTCAGTTTAGTTAATTATGTGTCTAGCATATGGGGAGTGGCAAATAATTATAACCTAAAGATCATGGAGAAAGTCAAGCGATGCGTTGCACGCATGATTTGCGGTGTAAGTAAATACGACAGCATAGCTTTTATAATGTGTAACGAATTAAAATGTCTATTTCCTCTAGAACTAGGTCAGTTTAAAACACTTTGCTTATTTTATAAAATGTCAAATTTTGCCCATATCAAATACTTTTCGGATTACTACTGTTCAGTAAGCGATTGTCATAATTATCCTACAAAATCTACCCATAATATTTTGGCTAACTACAATCCCATAATGACATACGGTCACGACACCTTCCAGATTAAATCGGTGAATCTATGGAATGGTCAGCCAAGTAATTTGAAAAACATCTCCTCGTATAATGTGTTTAAAAAGTCGCTCAAAGATCATTTACTTGAGAAATAAAAAAGTCGTTTAATGATTCAGGATAACACTAATTTATAATTTGCTAAAATTTATGTTGGTTTGAAATAAAGATGATGTCATAGTATTGAATGGTATGAACTTAAAATATACATACGATTAACCCCTCGTACTTAAACGTTTGTAGACTATTACTGTATAAACTTCGTGGTTTCAAATATAGTGTTACAGATATTCTTAATTTAATGTGAACTTACTGTCAAAGGTATGTTTAATTAATTACAGTTTGAGGTCGTGTGCTTATTTTTAGTGGTTGTATTGTGAATTTGTTTGTTTCTTATGTAATTTTATTCATACCCTCGCACGGTTAAGTAAATCGCCCATGTTCGTTGTATTTTTCATGTGCTCAGTACTTTTTTGTATGCTTGTACATGTGGATGACGGGTGTTGAATAAATAAATAAACAATAAAACGTGCGCACAAATTGTGGTGGTTGTTAATAGAAATTCTCTGCATTGCATGACCATAACTTTAATAGATAGATCCCCATATGGTCAAGAGAAGGTAACCCAACTGTCGGGAAGAGAATGCCAGTTTCAGGTAGTCGGAGTTGGCACGCAATAAATTTTGGGACCGGTACGGTATACACTAAAACAGATTAGTTTGAAAGGTAATTAGACTAATAAATTTTATTCCATCGTTGTATTTTGGAACCGAAAGGTGTTGAGGTTATTGCCTTTTCCATGACTGAAGTGAATCAGACATGAATTAGTAACTTCCCATTACCTTACCATAACTCGCTTAATAGCAGCACTCTCTCGTACTGCTACTTCTCCTCGTGGTCCTAGTTATTGTTCCATTCCAGTCATCTGTTATAGTCATATTCCAATCCGAGTAGGCAAGACTGCAAATATTTTTTGTAGAATCGCAGTCTGCCCCTATGTGAAGAATTGGTCTTCCGAGGTCAAACTGTTATATTCATATCAGGCTACCCGCTTAAATTCGTAAATCCGAAAGTGACAGATATTAATCCTAAGGTATTACGCAAACTACTTGCTGGGGCAAAACCCTCATTTGCCCTGAAGAAATGAATGGCTCCTCAATCATTTTTAATAATTTTAATATCCAGTGCGGCCTAAAAGGCTTGCAGCCCCCCCCTTTCCAGTTTTTGAACAAAAGTGGCGGGAACGTGGAATAAAGGAATGAAATTCGTCCATCTCGCATTACCATTGGTCAATTCCTTCTTCTCATTATTTTCATTCAAAAATGGTCACGTGGGGCTACAGGACTTTTAGGCCTCATTGTATAATATATGTATATATATAATAATATAATAATAATATATAATAATAATATAATACCAAATACTTCCTGTATACAGTTTGAGTTTTAAGTAACGCACAACCGTCGTGGAAAATTAGTCAATAAAAGTGGTGGCTAAATGCCGATTTCTATTACCCCATCACTTTAATTGAGTAATTTTTCACGATGGTAGCGTGTTAATTTAACTCTCAATGTATTTGGATCGCTAGTTGTACATTCAAGTGTTTTCCTAATTTCAATTTGGTTCACAATTGAAAACTATGTATACCTAGTGTGGTGGTGATTACGGATTTCAAAATAAGCTATTTGAAATGAGCGAATACGTCGTCGGGTACTTATTTAAAAACAACATTAGACAACCCAGCGTATGATGGAATACTGGGGTGATGCAAACTATGGGGCTACCTACCTTGCGATCATTGGAGCCCAAGCGCTTAATTCAACACTTCTCCGTCATTTACGGCATTTTTGAACGAGTGGTGCACACATAATATCTTAATCAATCACTTGATAATAAAAAGTTCTAAAAAAGCAATTCCACCGTTTACTAGTCACAAATTTGATTGTGTATCATATAAAGGAATAACGGGTGGTATAATGGTCAACATATTCTTTGTTTGTGACTACCACATCCTCTGTAAATTATATCTTGAATGTAAAAAACCAATTGTAGCATCAGCATACATACTGATTCTATTTTAACATGAAGGAATACTGAGAACTAAAAGGAAAAGAAAGACAATTGTGCTGAATATTGTAATTACATTTTTTAGAAAAAATTTAATCTTAGGATTTCCGTTTATTTATTGGTTATGGAAACACATTCAGTCATATACGTTTGCACTAGAGTTAAATGTGAATAGAAATTGTATCCGTGTAGTTTGTTTAGAATCGTGTGTGCCACCTATCGGCGGACGCAAGAACTGTTAGAGATAAGACTACATGGAGAGTAGCGTACAGTCAAGTCCTTGACCTTAACCTTAACCTGAACCTTTCTTACGGGGAGGCAGAGTCAAGACCTTAACCTTGACCTTAACCTTAATCTTTTTTCCTCGTAGGATTTCCCCGTACAGTCAAGACCTTGACCTTAACCTTAACCTTTCTTACGGGGAGGCAGAGTCAAGACCTTAACCTTGACCTTAACCTTTTTCCCTCGTAGGATTTCCCCGTACAGTCAAGACCTTAACCTTAACCTTAACCTGAACCTTTCTTACGGGGAGGCAGAGTCAAGACCTTAACCTTGACCTTAACCTTAACCTTTTTTCCTCGTAAATTTTCCTCGTACAGTCAAGACCTTAACCTTAACCTTAACCTTTCTTTTCCAGTGTCGTACCCCCGTACTAACCCGTACCAGACCTCGACCTGGACCTGGACCATAACCATTTTTTTCAGTGTCGTACCCCGTACTACCCCGTACTAGACCTGGACCTTGAGCTGGACCTTATTTCCCCGTACTATTCCCCGTACTATTTACCCGTACTATTTACTACGGGGAAGACTTAGTATATAAGCAGTGAACATTTCTGTTAGAAGTTAAGTTGTTTTTGAGCTCTTGTCGAGACTAGAACCTTGTTTGAGCGGGCAGGATTTTGGATAATTTGTACCCTTTGAGACCTTAACCTGGACCTTATCCTAGACCTTTTTCTAGACCTTATTTGCTAAGTTGTTACATAAACACTTCATTGAGACATGCAGTTCCATTTTGTTAATAAATCATTTCAAACTTTTATTGTTTCTTTGTTGTATTGAGTGAATCATTGCATCGGACAAGTACGTCCATAGCAAGGGATTAAGTGAACACAGATAGGCAGAACCCTTGACCCGACTTAATTTGTATAGGACAGGATTTACGACCCTGGCCTGTGAGCTGTATGAGAAACTCTGAGTTGTAGTTAGCCACTTGAGTTTCAGAGTTGTGAGATTTAGGCCTGAGCTATCGAGGGCGGCCTTCACGACGTGGCGTGATTACAAATACCGAATTCTCGAAGGATGATCTTCGGAGAGCGTAAAAGCCATTTTCAAAACGTTATAGCAATCACACCAAAAGCGACGATAGAAGCTGCAATGACGCAACACATTGAAAAACACAATTAAAAACTTCCTTGATTGATTCATGAATTAGTTGAATGATGCACGTACCTGAAAGCATCTGGGTATAATCCAAAGAAAATGAGTTGGAGAATGAACGCAAAGACAATGTCAAACGTCCTGACCAAGGCCATAATTCCTGCTTCCTCAAATTTCAGTGACAAAAATAGCAGAGTTTGAGTTATTAGTACAGTGACAGCACATCCAATCATGACAATAATCCAGTCTTCACCTGACCGTGGGATTTTAAAAACTCCCATTGTCAAGGACGAAATGAGAGCCATGATGGATGTCACATAGCCAAAGGAAAAGAGGGGGAGACTGAAGTGCACATTCCTAAGACCACGAATAACTACGTAGCCCATCGAGTAGGTTACCGTTGCAGCAAATGCCAATCCTATCCCGATCTACAAAAAAATGAGAACAAAGTGTTTGTTATTTGCTTGGGCGGGAGACAAGTTGGAAGTGACCACTTTGCCTTGTTGAAATGTCATAACGTGAAGGATGCTTGCCAGAGTTTCGGCATCAAATTGGTCCGCCCCAGTCAATATTGGTGGTCTTGCGAGGACAAAAACTCCGCTGATTATTACCACGGCAGCTAAAACTGGGATGATTCCACAAGGTTCACCGAGACAAATTCTTGCAAACAGAGTGACGACTATCGGTCTGGATGCTTGTATCACCGTAGCGTCCGCCACAGTCAAATATTCCAGTGAGTACAGGAATGTGCTCATGCCAATAAAGACGACTGCACCTCTTGCCTACGGGATTCATGCACTCATATAAAACATTACTTGCCTTGTGGGAATGTCAATCTGTCTGTGCTCACGCATTCAGAAAACTACTAAAACGGATTAAAATAATTCCCGTATCAATGGATTCAGAATTCTCCCAAATGCATTCAATTCAAATAAAAATTGAAATGAACCCCTTTCTCCCCCTGACGGGAATAAAATTTGACGATTTTCAACCACTCATATATGGGTAAACTACTGATCACACTTAGTAGAAACCGGTGTAAAGATGGGAATAAAATTTTTCAGGGCTTCAATTTGGGCCATAAAAGTGGAAAAAGTACCCTGCCATGATGATTTAAACGACAATTGAGCATTAAACACAAACCAAGAAAGAGGAAAGGGGAAAATTTAAAAATGTTCTTCTTATGGATTCATTACGGGGTGCCGGACGAAGCCTGACCGATCTCAGGCTAGGTGCCGGTGAAATATCAAATTATATTAATATACTACTACAAAGCTAATATTAGTATCGGATTTTCTTTCAAAATGTGTGAAATGCAATTATGAGGTTCATACCACTAAGAAAATTGTTAGCTTCGCCTTTTCCTTGGCTATGCTCTCAAAAACATTTTTCTTCTTCACAATCAGGAGATAATAAAATAGTTGTAAACTAAGAAGAAGTCGTACGAAAAAATGTTTCGAGCATTGTCCGTTAGGTTGGCCAGGGA
>JAQFYE010003732.1:0-14628 GCA_034694305.1 Protaphorura glebata
TCGCGTATATATTTTGATAGGATGGGGGGTTTTCACGAAGGGGAGAATACTGTCCCATGTCAGGTGACATGACATGTACTGCAATGAAAATGGCAAGACTGCGCCGTCTACCAACATACCCAGGAGGATTTCCTAGTTACGTTCATTTCTGAGCCAGGCCTGGCTATCTAATTCTATGTCCTTCATCTATGGCTAGAATTATTAATTCTCTAGGATGCGGCAAAAGTCGTCCTCCAGCTCATGACTTTACCAGTAAAGCCACATTTCTTCATAATGATGCAGACTTTGGATACGAACTTATGAAGGTACCACGAAGAATAATTAAATATTGCTGTGAATCTTATTTGAGAATAATTGTATTGTTTAGAAATTGGGCTTTAATTTGCACACATTAAATCTTTAATATCGAATTAAAGATAAACTAGCAATATTATGGTATAATCACGATAATTAAAAAACAATTAATTTGTATAGTGGGTAATATTTTAATTGTTTTCATTTCACAGTCATGGCTGACCCATCGAATTGGTCAGTAGAAGTGAAGTCTGGTCTTATGGGTGGATATGACGAAAAATACTTTCTCAAATGTTGGAAAGGCTTGAATGATTTGTATTTTAAATTGTACGATGATGAGAGTGGAAATTTATGTAATGATGAGTTGGGATGTGGAGGGTGCGATTCCCTCAAACTAATAATGCTTTGTTGTACGTGGGTTGCTTTAAACATTATCCAGTCTAGAGTTTCTCATCTACTTATGTGTAAAGTGGAAAGCAACCGAATCACTGCGTAATATATATGGTGCTTGAAGTATCCAATGTCAATTACATAGTATAATGCGTCTATATTGGTAAATTTGTTACCGATTTTTTTTATTTTCAGGTTAATTACAAGGGAGCCCGGAAACATAATCTGCATCTTCGGTAGACGGAAAAATTTATTGGTTATGTTGAAGAGTTTGTGCTCATTAAGGAAGTGTGAATGTAATTTCAGTCACAAAATCCTATTCGAATGGATTAGGATGATTGTTATGAGCTACCCTGTACAATATGATAAAATAAAATACACACTGAAATATTATTGAGCGCTATGTTTTGATCACTATAGAAATCCACTTTCACTCACAAATGTGAACCCGGAAGAAAACTGAGATTCACAACCAAATTTGATGAAGTTAGAGTTTATTTAATCTTTACAAGAATGTGATTTAAGGTACACTTTTATGTTATCCAGATTTATGGTAATGTGAAATAATTTATGGTCAAATTAGGCAGCGATTTGAGAGATCAGCGATGAAATGACGTGATCTTAGATTTTCAGAAGCATTACAGTCTATTCCATACACGCTTCTTTGCACTTTTCGGCAGTCCAGAGTCTGCCGAATGGATTGGTAATACAATCTTCGTAACAATCTGATTCCAAAGATGTAGTCAACATTGCAAAAATTGCAATGACGAATGCCCAAAACATCCACTTATTCATGATGAGACCTGTAGAATTATTAGCAATAATAGTTATGGGTTCTTTCTTTATCGAACGGTTATTCGGTCGAATACCGAATACTCCGTTGAAGAAATCCCTGAGACGAAATTTTTTGATCCGTTATGGATTTAGAGCCAGGAGCCACGACCCAGTAATTTTTGGAGACCGAATAGTAAGCCAATATTCGTTACATCTATATACTTTGCTATTCTTTATTTTTTTGAATATTTCGATTTAACAATAAGATTTTTATTCATATTTTCTTCATTTTTTGTTAATAAAATAATCTTACTTGGTTTTTGACAGAATTTGTTGTCCATTTGATTTGAATGTAATTGGAGTATTGAAAAATCGTCACTGTATAACTCGTCGAGTCTAAACCTTTTATAAAGTTTTCTCAAAGATTTCTGAGATTTCGTCGTAGCCGTGCACGTATAGTTCGTATTTCATTTAATTAGACTGTGTTAATTGAGACCAATTGCTAATTTCTTGTTTAAAAATGCAAGAATTAATAATTGCAATTGTCCGAATCTATTCCTGCTCTTGCTCATTGCTCTAACGCAGCTGAAATGTCAAAAATACTAAATTGGTATGATTCGTGTAATAAACATTAATTAATGTCACTTGGAACGCATTAACGAGACCTAATTAATGACCAGTTGAGGCCAGTATCAAACAAATTAAACTACTATCGAGAATTTATTGGTTATGATGAAGAGTTTGTACGGAGTACGACACGACCATGTACTACAAAAAAGTGAGTGAAAGGAGTACTATAAAAAAATTGATTTGAATTGATCAGGATGATTGGAACAAATACATAGGGTATGGTGGGCTAAAGTTGACCGGTGTGTTAAAAAAGGCCACTTTCAACTTTGGGAGTGACGCGAACGTACGCAGATATCAAAAACGGAATTTTCACCAAAATTAGACATAAAAAGTTCTTCATTCGGCAGCAACATTTACAATTCACTCAAACCATAAAAAAAAATCAGAACCTCCAAAATCATGGTCAAGATTATTCAGGCAGCTCGGGGGAATGGAAAACTCACGTACCGCAAAATTCATACTGCGGACGGAGAGAAACAAATAAAAAATAAGTCCAATTCCTGAATTTACATTTGGAATGCAACTCTGAACTTGGAAATATTTTCCCTTCTGACAGGTTTCTTAAATTGTGTCAACATTTTCTACTTTTCTACTTAACAACTTCTTAAACTAGACCCATCTTGAAATTTTAAACCATGTTCCAAAATTGGCCGGAAGAATGTGTCCTAATTTTAGCCCGGACGTACATGCCAAACAATGCTTTCCGAAATTTCACAATTCTTACCTGTGTCCCAAAATAACCGTCGCCTGATTGCATTACGCCCAAATTAGGTTCGGCCTGTGTCTCAAATATGGGCGCCACTTTTAACACATTACAGCTACTTTAGGTTGTGCGCATGTCCTAGAAATGACCACCACCTCAACTCATAACAATTCAGAATTGGGACACTAACTTCCGGTCAAAATTAGCACATAGGAACATCGGGTTGTCAAATTTGGGTCACGCGGTGGTGAATTTTAGGACCCGGCTTCCTTTTTGGCGATTTTTCAAATTGTTGTTTATTGTTGACTGTTGCTATCGGAAGCCGAAATAAAAAAAATTTTGTCACCAAACTTACACGTATTGATTCAAAGTTCAGTGCTTGAAAAATCTACTTTTTGGTTTTGCGAAACCTGCAGAAGAGTTCCCAGAAGTTAGTCAAAAATGGCTCACCCTACTCCACATATTCCATACGGTAATGCCCACCGTATGGACCACCACTGGACCACGAATGTAAATGTAACAAAGTTAGACTGACAAGATGTGTCAAAGATTTACATGACAAAAATTTAATACCTTTAACTAAATAGAAAAGAATCAGGGTACATGATTAGTTGAAACACCCTCCAAATTCATGGCATTTTGAATGTATTGGAAATGAAGCTCAATAATAAACAAAAACTCGCAAATCCGATGCAAATAAAGTTTATTTAACTGTTACAAGAATGTGTTTTAAAGTATACTTTTATATTAACCAGATTTGTGATAAGCTGAAATAATTTATGGTTGAATAATGAATTTGTGAGATCAGCGATGAAATCACGTGATTTTAGAATTTTTGCACTAGTGGTCTATTCCGGTTGTGGCAAGCAAGAATTTCCACACAGCTCGGCAGCAGAAGCAGGACTCATGAAAGTAAGCGATGCAATAGCAATACAATCTTTGTAACAATCTCCTGATTCCACTGATGTAGATGTAGTCAACATTGCAAAACTTGCAATGAAGAATGCCCAAAATACCCACTTGTTCATGATGTGAACTAGAAAAATGAAATGACAACTAGCGATTATTAATTATGGGTATCTCTTTATCGAGCAGTAAAATATACTAGCGCACTATCGGCTATTCGGTCGAATACCGAATACTCCGTTCAAGAAATCCCTAATATTGAATACGGATTTTTTTGACAAATTTTCTGGAATTGAAGGCCATGCCGAATTTATAGCCAGGATCGAGTCAGTGATTTTCAGTGACCGAGTAGTAAGCAAATATTCGATACATCTATTGCTTTCCTATTTGCATTTTTCAATATTTCAGCCTAATTATAGTATTTATATTCTTCTTCATGTTTTGTGAATAGATAATTCTTACTTGGTTTTGGGTTGAATTTATTGTCCAGTTGATTTGAATGTAATTGAAGTATTGATAAATCGTCAATGCATAACTTGTCGGCAGTCTAAACCTTTTATACAGTTTTCTCAAGGACTTTTGTGATTGCGTCGTAGGCGAGCATGTAATGTATAGTTTATATTTCATTTAATTAGTTCGGCACCGTATTAATTAAGACGTACTGCTGATTTATTGTTGTTTAAATATGTGAGAATTAGAACTTACAATTTTTGAATTCAATTTCTAACACAACTTCAATACAAAACATATTTTAAATTGGTATGACCGGTGTAATCAAATATTACCTATTGTCATTCCGAGTTCATTAACGAGACTTAATTAATGACGAGTCGAGGCCAGTATTAAACGAATTAAACTATTGTTTGGGTTCTGAATGGATTTATCGGAAGACATTTTGATAAAAATATTCTTTAATCTCGAGCTTTCGGGAAACAATCGCTAACTTCTTCAGGACGTAAATCAGACAAACCGAGTGACCTATTAAATTTACTTCTTGGTTAAATTTGCATGATATGTGAATATTTGGGTATCAGTTAATTGTTCGCACCTGAATGGTCCCAATCTGACTTTTCGGGTTGGGACTTTCACAAAAGTGGTTCGCCGCTTCGGGTTATTTCACCTTATAAATTATTCATATTTTGTATGGTTGACTATAGGCAGTATGACACACATAGGTAGCTATAATTAAGGTCTCGTATTGATCGCTATATTTTGATCGCTGCTAATCGTCATCGGATTTTACTTCGCTCTCAAATATAAGACTTGAGAAATATCAAAAATACCATCTTAAAACTAAATCAAAATCATGGCAAACATTTCATGCCGTTTTTATTTCATTTGACGATCAATTAATTTACAAGAATCTGATTTACAATTTACGATATCCAGATTTATATTTGTGTGTATATTTTATTATCAAATTTGAAAATTACAAAATCCAGGGATAAAATCCTGTGATCGTAGGATTTATTGTTGTCCCATACAAGCCTCTCCGCAATACATCGGAGCAGCGAGATTCCCGCCAGCGTTGGCAATACAATCCTCGTAACATTTTCCTGATTCCACAGATGTAGTCAACATTGCCAAAATTGCAACGACGAAAGCCCAGAACATCAAGTTGTTCATGATGAGAACTTCAAATCAATATTGTCAGAAAAATTAATAACATTAAGATAAATAAAAACGGAGAGAATCGGTCCGTATTTTTATAAATCATTCTTACCGGTTTTTGATTTTATGAGAATTTCTTGTCCAGTTGATTCGGATCCTGAATGGAATCGGAATGGATCGTAATCCAAGTATGAAAATTAACCAATGCAGTCCAAACCTTTTATAGAGATTTCTCAAGGATTTCTGGGGATAAGTCGTAGTCGTTGGCGAATATGAATACTCCATGTCGAATTTAGTTTATCCGTGTTAATTGATATTAATTCACTGATTCTTTGCATTTTTAAGGAATGCGTGAAATGAGTTTGATAGACCTTAGGGTAGACCATTAATACAATACATGCACTTCAATCCAGAAATTATTTTAAATTGACTTGAACAGTCTAATTAAATATTAACTAGTGTCATTTAATTGGAATCTATTAATGAGAATTAATTGGTATCAATTAATGCTTTGATTGTGCACGGTGTGTGACAAAGTATCCGCTAATCCTAAATCTAGTTAATAATAATGAAATTAAACATATTTTCCGTTCTATCAATTTTATATTGTATTTACTTCCGTAAAATTATATTCCAAATTCTTAACCGTAAGAATATGAACTACTTTTCGACCCGTACGGTTACCATTAATCCTCCTGTATCGACAATGTATTTTTTTGAATTATAATTACATTTTGGTGTTTGCGGTTGTAATTGTGCAATGTGGTTTATATTTTCTTCCGTATCATTTGTGAACAGTACTATTTCCCTTGCAAAAATTTACAGGGTGGTTCGTAACGTCATCAGGGTTTCCAGAAGAAAGGGAGGTCCTGTAGAGAATTTTACTTAAGGTCGAGCCAGTCATATAGCAATTATGGAACCAAATTTATGGGTACAGTTAATTTCCTGGGTTAACAGCGGAATGAATGCTGTAATAAACTCAATATTACTTTCCATGCAGTTATGAATCACCCTGTACACATTGAAATTGTTTAAACAAACAAAGTCCTTGTCTTTTACAGCATAAAACATGTTATAATCCTTATTTGGTTTTAAATGATGTGACACAAGAGGCATTTATACTAATTTGGTGAGTGTATTCAACCCTTTTAGGTTCTGGCGTACTAATTAATGACATGGAAATTTTGGAGTTAAAACAAGAATAATTGTCTGAAGCAACTCCTCGGCATTCCCAATTCCCACATGCATAATGCATGACTATGACTATGACTTGCATTCTTTTCCATTCTCTATCTCTTGCGTGTGTGCGTGAAGATAATTGAATCCAACTTGACTTTTAAAGACATGAGAATTTATTTGAATTCTACACAGATTCTTTTTTCTTGTTTTTTTTTTGTCTATGAAAGTGTTTTTGAGTAATTTTTGGATTCTTAGATTGAGTTATATATGGGAGAGAGCAGCAAGGTCAGATGGCAAAAGTAGGGCTAGAGCGACAGTCTACTCCATCCACAAACCAATTACAACTCCACTTGCATGAATTTCCTCACTCCAATGCACTTGCAAGACATACTTGACCACAACAATGCAACCACTCAGACCCGTAACTACAAACAATCAACCAACTATTTCTAGTACCGATTTTTAGGGCCTGGGCTGTTGGCCAAAGTGGCCCAAATATTTTATTAGTGAGTTTTTTTAAACATCGGAATTTCTGGCACTCATTAATAAATCAATGTGACATTTTATCCCGTATTTTGTGAGGTATGGAGTCAATGACTTAAATAATTGTCAAAAATACGTCATTAGCTCCAAATCTCTGACATATTCGAATTTGCATTGCAGGCAAGTAGAGGTTTAGGACGGAAACACACTGTGACCTACGTAAGGTCACCCAAAAATGCATGTAAATTATTTGACCTCCCTTGGCACTATTTTCTGGGAAATTTGACAAAATGCATCTCTGGTTCTTTGAGAAATAATTAAAGGCTGAACGATTTGAGTCATTGTCAAGGAAGATTGAAAGAATTTCTGGAATTAGAGCATGTTTTGAAATTGTTATGAGGACAGGGTCAAATTGGGCCCTAGGAATACGTCGTTGGCGTGTTGGCGTGGCTACGACGGAGTGGTTTAGAATCCATGAACTGCAACAATGAATCTTTTACGAAGGAGTTGGAGCATGACACAACCCTTTCATCCGCAGACGTCGTTCTGCGTTATTGCGTAGCCAACAACAGATACAAGTCCAAAGAATGAAGCTAAGGAAAATGAAAGGAACCCCTCTATATAGTTCTCATTTTTTCACACTCTTTCCTAGCCCCAAGAATCCTACCAACACTGCTACTCCTCAGAAACAAAAACTTTCACTTGTTTTTGGTCATCTATCAGAATTGGACTCACAAGGAAACAATTTGTCACGAGAAAAACATTTTAGCACTTTTTATTATTTTGAATTGTGAAGGGTTCGATTCCCATCGATTAATAAATGTACGGATGTCGCTTTAGAGAGGTTTCTATCCTGTCAAGTTTTTCCCTACTACTAGGAGTACCTCACATAGGCTAAATCAAAATTACCCCAACCTCTATGGATAAGGTCTCAAAAAGATGGGCATTTCCCATATGTTAAAGTTGATGAGATTTCGCTTATACTTACGGAATGCGGACTTGATGTGGTATTTTTGAGTTGACACCTGAAAGAGTTACCTTGATGTATTATGTTGAGAGGATAGGATTATTATTTGATGAGGATTACATTTTGCATTGGATTGCAGTTCAACTTTTGTGAGCCTCAAACACACGACAGAATTCAAAACATGGGACGAAGGAGTTTCCTCAACATCATCCTCATCGTTGCACTCATTTCCGTCTTAACAGGTACGACCACATTACATCCGCTCACGTAATCCTTAATTAGTTCAAGCTATTCTAACAAAATTCACATTTTTATCTCAAAATAGAAAAAAAATGAATTAATTTTTTTTTTGAAAATAAATTTATATAATATTTTAGTATTCTAATCAAGGAATTCTACACCGGTATTTCCACATGTGTCAGTTATACCGTCATTATAAACTCGATTCGATATGTTTAAAGAAGTTATGTTTCGTTCAAATTTTTAATGCCAATCGAATTCTTTAGTGCGTAGAATTTTAAATAGTGCAAATCTATTTCTGAAATCTAAAATTAGGTACCCTCTTCGAAATTCTTAATTTGGGACATTTTTTTAGAACGAATCTCTCTCAAAATAATCAAATTCTGAAACTTTATATCGTCTATCTGAAAATTACATTGTTTCTTTTTGCAAGTAAAATTGCATGTCACTGCTGTGCAATTATGTACATTGACATTGCTGTAACAAAAATCCATAAAATCGTCAAATTCTTGAGAATTCGATTTAATTTTAATAGAAAACTCGAACAACTTTAAGGAATTAACAATTTGCGAGTTGAATTTTTATAATTCATTATTATTATTAAATATTCTTGCATAATTGTAAGGAAATGTAAATATTGAACCTCAATGCAAACCACTTTACTTTGGAAAAGTACAGCATGACATTTTATTACAGTCATTTGACGAGGGAACTTTCTGTCATGTGAAACCTAAATACTCAAAATCTAACTATTTTAACCACTTGTCTTGCTCTGCTTCAAACATAAGTACGACATCCCAATTATGTTTCCTTGTTAGAAATCGTGGAAACGTTCCGAAAATTCAAAGTCGTCAAGAACATTTTGAGAGTCTATAAAGTAAATTTTCAAGAGCGGATTGAATATTGGTAAACTGAGGTGACTTGCTTCGAATCATGAACTATTTTGGTACGCCCACTGAAAGTAAAGTGAATTATTGCATTGATCCACCCTGAAGATTAGAAAATAAGGGAAATGTGTAAGTATTACAAGGGCAATGGGGAAATACAGAACAAAGGTTTTATTCTTTTGATTATTTAAGGTAAAAGAGGAAATCTGAAAAGGTTAACGGCTGAACAAGAATACAAGGTCCCTTTCTCAAGGAACCTCTCTTTGTTTGGCTAATACGGAAATGGAAAGCTCTCAAAGAGTCGTGCGACAAAATCTAAAGTCCCAGTTCATCAAAATATTCAATGATTCCATTTTAATTCCAGAATTTATTCTCTCTGGGGTTCAATTCCTCTGACCTGCACTCGTATATACAGTTTTATTCTTCATCGGTTTTTCCCGCTTCTACTAGGGGTACCTCTTTCAGGCCAAAAAAGTGCAATTATGCTTGACTATTCTTACAGAGAAATAGAAAATTTCAATTAATGAGTGTATTTTGATTATGATAATAGAGGCACAAGTGGAGCCACTTCCGTATCGAACTCAACGGCGCCGGCTGCCACCACCGACGACGCCAGATCCTGAGGACGACATCACCTCCACATGTCCAGCAGAAAGAGGTTTCTTCGCAGATGCGTCACAATGTGACAAATACTATGAGTGTAGGGACTGGGAAATGATTGAAAAACTTTGTCCGGATGGCCTTGTCTTTGATGCCTCGAGATCAGACATTGAGAAATGTGAACTCTCTCATCTCATCGACTGCTCAGATCGGCCGCTCCTACGTATGCCATCTATCATTTTATTTTATTAATATCCAAAAATAGGAAGATAGTTAAACATTTGACTTGTATGAACAAGTTCCAGACGACAGTCGATTGTATTCTTGATCTGTGGAAGCGGTTGGCCAATGCATTCTGGGGTGTCTAAATTAACTCGGTAGAGAAAGTAATTTGATATCGATCTACCATGATCTGATAGACACGGACGGCGATTTCAAGCCAGTGCAGTCAAGCCGTCAGAGATTGTGGAGAATTTTGCTTTTGCCATTTAAAATGCTTATAGCATCATGATATTCCGACTAAATAACTTTAATATCTATATCTCAATTTCTCTGGACACTGTGCGTATTTCTGTAAGAAAGTGTACAAGCACAAGTTCTTTCTAACTTCAGCCCTCTCGAAGGTCAACGAAGAAGTTTATTTTTCTTGCGTACATTTCTGGCGCGTAATCTTTACATCAATTACAAATTTCATATTAAATTACCCATGAAATGTATATTCCGATGCCTATCTGCACACTCAATTTAGCAAGGGTAAAAGTCTAAGTTTAATTTTGAACCACCCTGTAGAAAAGTATTTTATTTCTTTCAGTAAAATCTACATTATTTGTTTACTTACTTTCAGAGCCTGCACAACCAGGTCCAGACTGCCCGAGGAAAAACGGATACTACGCTCACAACGACTCCAGAATTTGTGACAAATTCTTCTATTGTGCAGACGGTCGCCCACATCCCATCATTTGTCCAGACGGCCTAGTCTTTTCTAACAAAACAGCCACATGTGCTTTCAGAGACAAAAGTCAATCGTCAGAATGTGTTTTTGGAGGTAATTTAAATACTATTAATAAGGAAACCCTACTTTTCATGTAAAAATTGAATTGACTACCCAGAAATCAAAGAATTTAGAGTGAGTTTATCCGGGATCGAACCCTGGACTTAATGTCATAGGCCCGGCGGTCACTACACTGTGCTGTGACCGCCGATAATTTTACATGAAAAGTGGTTTCCTTTTCCTGGAAGTTGTGTTGATCACTCTGAATAGACAAAGATTCATACATTTGATTGTTTACACCGCAGCATCTGAACTGAGGGTGACCCCCGAAAATATCACAAAGTCCAATGTCTTTCAATGTCCGAGAATCATAGTGGAACATTTAGGAAACCAAGTGGCACACCCTTTGTTCCCTGACCCCAATGACTGTCAATACTACTACATTTGCATTGATGGGATCACTCCACGAAAGAGTGCGTGTGAGCTCGGGCAAGTGTTCAGGTAAGGCCATAAAAATTACATAACAATATTTATTCACATATAATTTGCATAATTGATTCATGGTGATTTGTATTTCTATAATTAGTGAGAAGACTCAAGTCTGCATGTCGCCCAAAGAAGTACCAGAATGGTAAGATACGATTTTCGGCATAATTTCAAGTAAATGCGCTTGTTTAAAATTTAAAGGATATTTTAAATCATTTACCACGTTAATTTTGGTGATAATAGTGCTGGGTGGTACTCGGATGTTCTGGACTATGATGAGGCGGGAGAAATTGCGACAACTACGACGACAACACCGAAACCGAAGCCCAAGGCCAAACCAAGGCCAGGCGGTGGACCAAAACGGAGGGGCAATCCACCAGTCCCCGTACCCGTTAACTAAATACAAATATAAGGCTACAAATTAATTTAAAAAAATGAATAAAGGATTTTGGACGGCAATCAACTTGATATCTGCGAAAATAAAATTGGACTACAAGTGTACAAATTATTTTCAAATGACCTCATTTTCCTTTAATCTTTGTTGGCTGCGACTAATTCGTTCGGACTCCTTCACCCTGCGATATTTCATTCCGTAGCCGAGCGCGCTGTAATTATTGTTCACCCTGTAACCGTTCAAACTGTAATCTTTCAATATAACTATATAATTCACAATTTTTTTGTATTACTACTTGCAGTCCCTTTCATTTCTCTGTTGGTTACGTTCACTACCTCAAAAACAAAGCAACCCAAAAAATTTAACACGAAAGGTGGTAAACTCATTTTATTTGAGTCTATATGGCATGACTTATAATATTCGTTAGGAAACTTACCATTCCAGATGTCGAGACAAATAGAGCAAAAAAAAAATTGTTGTTGTTGATCTGTAGAAACCCGGACAAACATAATCTCGCAATATTGCATAAAGTGTAAAATTTCTTCTGAGATAAATTTTTTAAATTAATAGACATAGGACGAATGGAAAGGTCAAACCTCGGCGTTTAATTTGAGAGGGATTCAATTAAGTTGGGTTTAGTTCTAGGTGCCATTAATGAAAGGGAAAAACTGCAGAAAAACACCCATTATACCTAAATTTATTACCCTGGAAGAGTCAAACGATTCACACAGCGAAGAAAGGGTGAGAATATGCTAGTGTGAATTGAACAACATTTAGACGAAAATTGCACGTGTTATTTTGAAACTAGATGCCATTAGGTATATGTGATAACTGAAGGTTAAACCTTGCGTGATTTCTCGTTCAATTTAAACCTTATCTTTCGGTTTTTCTCTCATCACCTGATAAAATTATGGAGAATCAAGTCCAATTCTTTAAAATTCGACACTCCAGAATTTCTTCTTAGCTGACAAGATTGGGGTTTCTGCAATTCAGTAATTAAGCACAGAGTTTTACAAAAATCTGGTGAGTTAGGCTAATTTGGAAACTTTGGGTCAACTGTGTCAACGCGCCCCATCCGCCGTTATTGGGCGTGTGGTGTAATGGTTACTCATGTACTTAAGAGGGTGGGACACCCTGACACATTTGCTCCAAAGTGGAATAAATTAGCCCACTCTACCCTAGTTAATATTTTCCTGGAGTAATTAAGTCATTAAGCCACAAATCCGGTTGAAAATATTTTTTCATCGAATAATTTCACACTCGAGGAGGCCTGTGAGACAAAGTAGGAAAATTAACTGAGAAGTCCAGGATCAAATAATTGGACCCTGGGAATCAAAACAATTTTAATTTCAGTGTGAAGAATACAAAACACACACGTACGCAGGAAAGTCCACTTTTACTAGTGTGAGAAATATTATTCCAAGCCATTTCAGTAATTAATTTGTTACGCGTTGGACAACTCATTGCGAGCTAAAATTCTCACGATCATCACTTATATTTTGAACGCGGACTTAAATGACTCGGTATTCACTTTGTGATATTTAAATAATGAGTAGGTCTTCTAATTCTTAAGGGCCTCGGAAATTAAATTTTGACACTGAAAGAAGTTCAAGAACACTTTAAAATGAAAGACTTGGTGGAAGACGAAATAGTGATTTCGGGGATATCCGGGCGATTCCCCGAATCTGCCAACATGAACGAATTTCGTGACAACCTTCTCAAGAATATTAATTTGGTGACTGTGAATGAACGGAGATTTAAGCCAAAGATCTACGGAATTCCGGAAGGATTCGGAGCATTGAAAGAAATTGATAAATTCGATGCAGAGTTCTTCCGTGTATTTCCTGCTCAAGCGTCAAGGATGGACCCGCAATTAAGAATCACATTGGAGACGACCTTTGAGGCTATGCAGGATGCAGGTCATTCCGAACTAAATAATCATTGCATTTTGGTCTTACAACTATAATTATTCACAAATCATGCATTCCCATTGAGTACAGACTATGCCATTGCATTATGATAACTCTTTCGAACGATTTAACGGTTGTTATTGTGTTGGTAAGATCTATACTGTTAGCAAAAGAGCATAATAGACGAAATATGAATAAAGTTGTGCGTTTTGTTTACGTTGTGTTGAGGATAACACTGACTTATTGTAAGAACTTTATAATCTCACATAGTGAGAACGTTTCCTTTCCTACACGTGAATTTACTTTACAACCGAAAAAAAATGTACATGTATTTACAGGGTGTCCACAAAAAAGTCCAGCATTACTTGGTTATTTTGCTGCGCAGTTAACAAAGTATTACATTTATTTACATCTATTTATGTGTATGTACATACAGATAGCACTTATTTTATCCACGCAAATCTATTTTATAAAAGCTAACTGATAAACTAACTGATGAAAAATGCGTAATAACTTATCCGCCTCGCAAATTAGAATTAATTAGTAATAAAACCAGACCGTAACATAATTTATTTGGGTCGGAACATTATTATTGTGCATAAATGAAATACATTTTTTTTCGACTATCTACGAAAGGCTAAAAAAGTTCCTGAGGTCAGACCCCTGTGAAAGTTGAATAATCATGGGTTAAAATGCATACTCTCTTCGACGTTTTTTAATAGACGTTTTTGTTGAGACGTACATATTAGATGCATTACACAAAATTTTGATTATTTCCGTCAAGATTTTGAGTTGCCTTAGTTCTTTGGTATATTTACCGGGTCAAGGATCCTCGTTTTGTATTGAATGCATCCATTCTTTATGGCTCATAAAAGACAATGCTATATGTCAATTAATTTTTCTAACGTGTGCCAAATAAGGCTTCAACCGAATATCTCCAAATCCAAATATGTAATTCGGTTCAATATTTATTCGGTCGAATAGTGAGAATCGACAAACAAAGTGTGATCGAATCCCTATATCCGCAGTTGTCAGAATGGTACTTAATTTGACTAATTTATTCTGCAGGAGTGAATCCTTACAACGAACGAGAATCAAGGACAGGTGTTTTCTTCGGAGTATGTGGAAGTGAGGCGAGTATACTTTGGAATGCCCAAGCTTCGAAGGTAGAAGGACCCACTAT
>JAQFYE010003733.1:0-14625 GCA_034694305.1 Protaphorura glebata
TTGTTGATATTTGACCGTCCATAGGGGTCAATGTAAAATTTTGACCAAACTTTCGCCGTTCCTCCGACACCGAAAAAATTTGGTCAAAACGGTCCTCTCTGCCCGTTGTGTCACCGAAAGCTACAATTCTCCATTTGAAACTTTCTTTCTTTCAGCAATTCTATGCTATTGCAGGTTTTAACAGAATAATTTTATCTAACGTACCGTTGCTCGAAATCACATTCAATACGACCATTTGAGAAATTGGCGTCCTTCTGTCGCGGAGTAAAATACCGTTTCAACTTAATTGGTGTAGCATAGCCTAATTATATGGGCATTTTATTACTATATGGTATATTATTCATGCCCAAAATATAAACCCCCGCTTAACCAATTCCCGGCTCAGGAAGAAGCAATTAGACTTTCCAGTCAAGTTGTTTTCCAATTAGAAGTTTATTTCTATGCTCAGCTGAATAGGTGATTTTGAACTATGCGAGCCACGGAAATTTGATTTAATTAATAGCCCGAGGTCAATTTACGTAAACCGTTAACATACTAGAATTCTCAAACTACTGTGCTTTGAAGTAACTATAATAGTCACTGAAATTCGATTGTAATTAATAGCCCGAAGTTAATTTACGTATACCGTTAACATACTAAAATCTCAAAATATTGTGGAAATTTATCACATGTTACTTACGTTGCTATCCCCCAGCGTGCAGCAGACTTCTCGTAAACAATTTTTGACAATTTTTGAGTCAAAGAGAAATGATAGCCCTATGTTATCCGGTACGAATCTTTCTTCTCTAGAATTTCCTTTATGACGTAAAACGTTATTCAAGACTCCAAACTTGTTTTGCTTCCTTCCAGTGTACTGAATCTCTGCTCGCTCGGTAGAGAGGAAGTTGTGAATACGATGAAAAGCTGCTTTTTACTTGCAGACCCACGTACCGAAACTACTTTAGTTTATACCATCATGAATTCCAGACGGAGAATTCATCATGATGGTTAGTAAGGGACGGTATAATAATCGCCGAGCCGGCCTAGTTTGACTAGGGTCGCCTACTACATAGTATTTTCTTCGTTTCTTCTGGAAGGAAACCCTTGAATAATCTCAAGTTTTGAATAAACTCCAAGATTTGTCATTTCAGTGGCTTGATCCAAATTCCAAGAATTCATTCCTAGTGCAAACTGATCTTACAATTAGCATAAAATGTCCAGCTAATGTCAACCTTAAATATTTTTTAATCCCAGTTACCACATTGCTATAACAGATCATGCCACTTTACTGTGGAAAGCGTTCGATCTTTTGTTTTGTGACAAAAAATTCTTGTGTACTGGTGTTTCTTCATCACACTTTCCATCGCAATAAGAAAGCTAAATATGTGATAGTTTGCCTTACCGAAGAATTTCATTTATTGAGTTATTTTTATTAAATATGGATATTATTTTATAACAGTTGGAGAATTCGGGTGATCCATTTCATTTTGATAATCCACAACGACTTTCCTATTGGACTTGTGTCTACTTTTTAATTGTGACAATGTCCACGGTCGGGTACGGAGATGTGTTTTGCAAAACTGTCCTTGGAAGAACATTCCTTGTATTTTTCCTCCTCGTCGGATTGGTAAGTTTTTCTTTATTACTCTATTCCCTATTTTGGTTTAGATACATTTGTTATAAGAACAACATTAAGGAGTTGAAGGAGTAAAAAATTCTTTCAATAAGGATAGAATAAAGTTTTAAATTGTAAAATATGCAATTGTCAGCCAACCAGTCAGAACACACAAAAAGTCAAAATGGCATGTGTGTTTCAAGTTTATTATTAGAAATATTAATCTACTTTCTCAATTCACTCTCGACTCAGGTCAATGCACACAAATATTGTCCACTCTTGAGTACTACATACAATCATGACTTCATGACTATATTTTAGTTTTCACTTTGAAATGATTCGTCTGTAAAATATGACTGCATTTGAAAATGAATTAATTTTTGTTCTAAGTTTGGTGCATGAATTAATGAGTCCGGACTTAAAGAACTTACTTAGACTGATAACCAGTAGAGTTGTATCATTATTACACTTGTATTAATTCGTTTTATTTTAGGACTTGACTTGTTTTAATGATGGTTGTAGTTTGCTGTTTCTGATTTTGGATAAATATTTACCTTGAGTTTGTTTGATAGAAAGTTGTTGAACGTAGTTTACATTTAAACATTAACCCCGATTTCATGATTTGGGACTGAATTTTAAATGACCTCTAACAGGATCGCCCGGTACAATATTCCAGTGAACCCTAACCTGAGCAACCATTTCCGTTTTCTATAACTTCCGCGTCATTGATACGATGAATTTATTAGCAAGTGACTTTATTACTTGATTTTTCAAATTCATGAGAATTTAATTA
Organism: Protaphorura glebata; assembly: GCA_034694305.1. Taxonomy (NCBI): domain Eukaryota; kingdom Metazoa; phylum Arthropoda; class Collembola; order Poduromorpha; family Onychiuridae; genus Protaphorura; species Protaphorura glebata. The sequence continues at coordinate 2,388 of JAQFYE010003733.1, forward strand.
CTTTTTAATTAAACTACTGAGGCGAGAAAATGAACACATTCGTGAGTAATTTTTCTTTCAAATTTGAACAAAAGCCTGAAGTATTTACTAATTTGAATACCTGAAAATCTTTTCGGGAGCGATGGGCATGAGTAAGTACAGCAACAAAATTTTGCACTAGAGACAGATTTTAAGGTCAGAATATACAGAGTCAGGAGTATAGTCAGAAGCATATGGAGTGTCAATCCAGAACAGAATACATTAGGAAGTACGAAACGTCTTTTGATGTTGTGTATCTTAAAAGGAGCCGGACCGAATTAGGAAACCATTTACTACAACTGCAACTACGACATATTTATTGAATAATAATATAGCGGCGTCATAGCTTAATACCTTCCGGGTAAATGACAAATTTGTTAAAAGTGAAAGTTCAAAGTTAATGAACTTCTTGATTTCTCCCAAGTCGAACTGTCTGGATAGATACGGTAGTACAAATGATTCACAACTATTACCTATATAACATACGTGTGTCGAAGTCTTTGAGCACACTCCGTCAGTTTGTGCGTGCGGAACGAAATGTTATTTAGCCAAATTTTAAAACTGTAAAACTAAGTCATTCGTAAGACGTAATTCGTGGAATAATTTCTTCTGTTTTTTTTCAAAATAAACACAGTTGTTGTTAAACTCTTGGGTACATACTTAATCTTTCAAAACTTTAGTAATCCGAGCCTAATATCAGTTCGCAAACCAGCCGAGTCTGAACAAAGAACTGTGAGAGTCAATTTGCAAAGTGACCAAGACTACAGACTATAAGATAGTCAGTTTGTAAGCTGACGGAGTCTGGTCAACGAATACGACACATGCACGTATGTTCTGCAAATGTAATTCAGGCATGTCAAATTCTTGTGCATGGTAGCACCAAAAATGTCCACAAGAAAACGTCGACCCAAGAATGTCGGCAGCAGAAATATTGACAAAACAGAAATATTTGAGTTAGAGAATACATATATACGGAGTATTGGAACATACCTGGTAGAAATTGAGTACAGTATAAAATACTGATTCACTTGACCTTCGATTGTCAAAACATTTTCCAATACACATTTAGTGTGCTTGCCCGTTCAGTTTATCGTACGTTATTTTTCTACATGCTCGTTTGCAGTCGACGGTTAATATGGCATCCTTCCATATTATCCGTATTTGATCTATTTGAACCCCGGGGTTCTATTAAAAATATGTCTCTAAGTCAGTCCCTTTCTCCACTTTCTCTATATGGGCGCGTGGAGAAAGTAGAAAAAAAATACCCGCGTTGTAATGGAAACCGGGTTCTAATAGAGACAGGGTTCTATTAGAGCAAATACGGCTATCCCACGTTAGAATTAGTGATTGGGTCTGAAATCCCTACTTTCACATTTCCGTCGACATTTTAGTTGCCGACATAATTACATGGGTCCCTTGCGTACAAACGGGATCGATGTGCTCGTATCTCAAAATTATGGCCTATTTAATAGACTAATGTAGCTAGGTATGTAGCCAGATTTTTACTGACTATGACTTGCTTTCTAATCAGAAACCATGTCGAAGTTTAACTCAATGTCGTGGAATTTCGACATTAACTTCTTGGTCAATCGGCATATGCATAACGAAAATGTTTACATATTATGTGACCAAACTTACGATAATTTGACGTAACTCCCCGATTTGTGGCGATACTTGTAATAATTTTATCTCTGCATTAACAATGATCATTTTTTTAAGAATCGAATCTCTTCTTCGTCACCACCCATGCATACTACGAATCGTCAGTACATATTGTATAAAATTGAAAGGAAAGCTCTTGCGAATGTCCTTGTGCTTTGGTTCTGGTTGGCTCCCCTCCCGACCGGTGAAATTGGAAAAGAACATCTGTGCTTTCATACTTTCTCTCTAGAAAGTTGGAGCAATTTATAAAATCACTTCTGAAATCGATGCCTCCTACGGCGACCAAGTAACTATAGTTGGTATTTAACAATAGCAAAGAAATTTGAATCTTTGTCTTATTTTTCGATCAGACATGAGATTTTTTTTAAACATTGTGGATGTCATTTCATTCATTTCTAGTGCACTGGTCTGCAATTTGGCTTTCCATGTCCATAATACTTCAACTGCAGATTTTAAATGACTAAGAGTAGTCTAACTCTGTATTTTACTTACTGTCGATGTTGTAATCTATAAGAATGATTGTTTTTTGCGTTTCTGGTTATGGCTGCATTTTGACTGTGTACTGTTGGTACAATGTTCTGTACTTGCAAATGTACTGCTAGCTGTCCAAATTGTGAATGACTTCATTTATATTTTAAAATACATGAAAATAAATAAAAAACCTAAACAGTAGTTTCGAGACAATATTATAAATGGGTTATATTGGTAGCGAGTAGTACCACCCGAATAACAAAGACTGGCGCAAAGCTGTCATTCCTTCAAAATTAAATAACTATTTACAGTAATTTTACGTAGTTGGTGACAGTTTAGAAACAAATTATAACAATTTTAGAAAATTGACCTAAGTTGAAATCTTCACTCCTTTATCTTTGTGTTGGAAAAGGCTGTTTTTGCCAGTTGGATTCCCGAAATCACGGAAATTCTTGGGAATCGGCCCAAGTATGGTGGGTCCTTAAATAAAACGCCTGGAAGGAGGTACAGTCCTTGATCTCATGTACTATTCTCTCAATCAATCATTTCCCCACCGCTGGAGTTTTTTTTGTCATTTTTCAATTTTCAAGAAACACAGTTTTTACTGTTCAGTTTTTTTGCAAGTAGTTTTTGTTCATAGCACGGCAAAATATTTTCTTTTGTTTTCAGCTCTTACGTATGTACCTATAGAAAGGTTTAATAACCAAGGCGCACTTTACCTCTTTGAGTACCTTAGTTTTTAGTCTAGCACTTTTTCTTTTCTAATATATAAGTGCACCTTCTAAATCTAATCCAGGGAATTAATCGTACATTTGCATTGCAACGATTTTACCCTACAACCCCCCATTTGGAATGTTTTATTACATTACGTACGTGCAGGTGAGAGTAGAAATTAGGTACTAGAAGTTAATTAAGATGTGATAAATTGGTCACGTGACGACAGAGAATTTTCACATTACGTTTAGTGACTAATAAGTAAGTTGAAATTTGCTTTTGTGCATGACTTTTCCCAAAAGATCCCATTTTCGCATGTTAAAATTCGGTCTCTCTCTTTCTTTCTTGTCGAAGTCAAATTCATCGCTTTTGCTTTCGCGTCGAAAGCTCTATATAACTCATGTTTCACCTCTTATCTCTACGTTCCTGAAATATTTGGATCGATTCACGTCCAAACTAAACCCCAGAAAAGATGCTTTTGTTCCTCTTTCGCTGACTGGAATTGAATTTACAATTCTAACATAGTTATGTCGGTCCGGTTGATTCGCAGAATGGTAACAGCTAAAAGCTCGCATGCATGGGAATTCCGTAAACTTTTGTGTTCTTTGTTTTTCTACGTTCAGTAGCTTTCGTTCATTAGTTTTTACTAGCCAAGTAGATAATTATACTATCGTGTAGGTATACGTTCGTACGAACTCACACAAGTTTTTTGAAACAATAGCTCTATCAACGCTATGCCATTTTGATCATTGTACGTTATGATGCACAAATGAAGAGAATTGTATTAATGTAAAAGTAAGTAACACGTTTGGAATGATCTTTATTTTCGAAAGTTCTCTTCTCGCAAAATAAGGGCTGTTTGGCTGACTGAGTAAAATTTGTATTCCAATTCTGAACCGTTGTAATTTTCTGGAATTGAGTAGTTTTTTCGTGTAGTTTCAACACCGTGGTTTCTCATATACATACATTACATGGTATAGCATTGTGAGAGCTAGCCTCGCATATTCTACATGACACAACCAATACCGTTATGTATTTTTATTTTTTACCTTGATAAGGTGGTAAAAAATGAATGGACCGTTTACCACAACTGATCATGACTTTGTGTTGAGTAACCGAGTAACTGAATTACCCTTTTAGGCGATTTTTGCCAGTTGCATTCCGGAGATCATAGATTTAATCGGCACTAGGCCGAAATACGGTGGCACCTTGAAAAACGAGCGTGGACGAAGGTTAGAAAACACTGATTTTTTTCTCTGACATAAATCTAACTCACCTTCTCTTAATGTCATGTAATGTAATGTGCCCTCCTTATGGAAACATTTTTTGACCAAAATTTAAAGTTTGTAATAAACCTTTTGGTTCATTATTTGCTTTAACATTTCTGTGTCTCCCTCATAACAAATAAATTGCATGCGTACTTGATAAGGATTCAAATAACCGCCACAAAAAGCAGCTTCAAAATCATTATTGAATTCACGCATGAATTGCACATTCTTTTTGGGAATTATGGGTAGAAGAATGCACGCTCTGGTAGTTCTTGATTGTTGAAAGCTTTGTACTTTCTCATTCACATACTCACTATGATTACTAAATTCCCTTTCCAATTTTACAAAAATGTATAATGGCTTTTTATGAAAGTAAAGGTGATGAGTTTATCATAACATGTTCACATGTTACGGCATTGTACGGACGACTTCACATAAATTTAGAACATCTACAAAGATTGTTTTAATTTAATTCATCACATTTTTATATTCCATTTCACTTATTCTGAGGAGTTCGGTTTCTGTTGAATACGACTTTTCAGTTTGATCTAGCTGTTTTTGATAGATTCCCAAGAAAAACGAAATGGACTATAGAAAATTGGAAATCAAAGAGACTCTGATACGTACATAAGGCATGGTGATTTAGCTTTTGGAATTGACATTTTATTTAACAATTTTTGGTAATGCATTTTCTTCTAACGGAAATTAGTAAAATATATTTCTCCCCACTTTTTCAGTAGTATTTGCAACTCGCTTCTTTTTTGTTCCACCATTGTGTTGTTCCCGACTATTTTGTTTATTCCTTTTGCCTTTGACGTGCCATGAAAAATATGAGGACTTAGATCGCCTTATAAAAAGTGAATGGTCTACATTTTCCTTTTTATCGCTGTTCCAGCTTTTCTGAATTGTGAATTCACTTTATGGTAAGGCGATTCAAGTCTCCAAGCACATAATATTATTCCTGGATTGACGCCTTAATGTTATGCTCAGGCACATCGTAGTTTGCGGTCACATCACGTACGAATCGGTCTCACATTTCCTCAAAGATTTTCTTCACGAGGATCGAGAAGATGTGGACGTCGAAGTGGTCTTTTTACATAGGTAAAATAAACTTATCTCAAAAGATAGATCAAATATGAAATAAGCGGTATGAATATGTTCGAATTTTACTCATCGTATGTAAAAATTAATTTCAGGAAAGAGCCAGACTTGGAGTTGGAAGGTTTACTGAAAAGACACTATACAACTGTGAAGTTCTTCCAAGGAACGATTATGTCAAGTTCCTCTTTGCTTCGGGTCAAGGTGAACCCTATTCTTGTTTCAGTTCATAACTCTTGTCATATCTGTTCTGATAAAGTTTGAACATTTTATCATTCAAGATATTGGGCTCGTCTATTATGAGTTTGCCAAACTGAGACAATATCTGAGACATTTATTAAACCCTCGCACGCTTAAAGTTTTAAAAATGGGTCATACCTTCTAAAAAATATTGTATATTTGTTACTAATGATGGTGATGAAATGAATGGGCGGACAGGTGCATGAAGCAGATGCTTGTCTTGTCCTCGCCAACAAGTATTGCCAGGACCCAGATGCTGAGGATGCTGCCAATGTAAGTACATGAATTTCAATAATTGCTTGTTTTTATTTTAGTTTAGAGTACAAGGAAGCTTACTCTTTAGTGAAGTTAAGCTACGTTTAGTCAAGAGTTGATTAAAATGACAAAAGAAGTAGTAAAGTCTAAAAGATTGAGATTAAAAAAATATTGATTGGGAGGAAGGGGGAGAGGTGTTTGTGTGTATTAAAGCTAGGAACGATGGTAAGCCCTTCAGTTACACTTCATTCGAAAGAGGAAACTTGAAAGATCGCACAACATTTAACCATAGAAGTTGGTTAAATAATTTTCGTTATTATCGTCTAGAATATCAGTTTTTACTATAACGGGAAAGGAAGGATAATAAAAATTCCAAGTGTAAACTGGAAAAGATAAGGCGTATCAAACGCTGAAAAAAAAATGCTTGGCCTCTGCTGTAAACGATATTGACGATGAAGAATTATTTGATGTACAAGACGAAGTTGACGATACTCGAGTCACATATAATCTTCTCATGGCTCTAATTTTACAAGAATGTAATTAAGTTCGCAATCACAGAATAGGTCCTTCTCCCTCCAAAAAACTTCATTTCTTAGAAATCAACTCCCTAAATATATTTGACACTGTCTTGAATGTGTCACATTCTCACGTCATATTTCTCTCATTTGTGTCTCTTCCAGATTATGCGCGTCATCTCCATCAAAAACTATTCTGATGACACAAGGATCATCATTCAGCTAATGCAGTATCATAATAAGGTAACAGCTGTTACACATATAATTTTCTAGTCATATGCTCTTTCAAACCCAGGTGGTGTGGAGGACGAATTTGCCCGCCACCATGAGACATTTGTACCTAACGTCCCAGACCGTAGACAGTTGTTCCCTGGGTTAAACTACCAAGGGACAATTGCACCCATGCATGCATCAGGCCCAAGCCGATGGACCATTGTCTAGACACTAGTCTGTCCCCGTGGCTTAAAGAACACGTATGTGAAATCGGTCTGACAGTTAAATAAATCAATCAGAATGTCGTCGGTTTGGCACTCATTACAGCGTTACGGTACAGTGTTGCTGGTCCCTTGGGTTTGGCAACCTTGTCGCTGGTGGACAACTGTCTGTGGCCTGGGTCGACGGTACAATTGTCGTACAGCCTGGCGTATTAAACTGTAAATTAAAGATGAAATAAAAATTGTTAGCGTTAAACTTCAAGTAAATAGTAAATAGTAATAGTAAGACTTTCACTCTTAAAGGATGTAAAAATTATTTGACATGTCTTACAAACTCTCCGAAAGAGCACCCTAGAGAGAGAAACGTAGACATACTGGATTTAAAGTATTCCAATTAATGTTGAAGAAAGTGAGAATAACTTCTGTACTATTTGAAGTCGGCCTACATTTGAAGTTCTAAGGCAATTAATTTTTCGGAAAGCCGTCTTATTCTTTTCTAAGTAATTCCAATTCCAAACAAAATTGCTCTTCATGTACTTCTTAGAACAGTATTTCTTTCGCGATGGAGAGAAAGTAATTTGCTACTTTAGCTAAAGCTCTAGGCTTAATCAGCCTTTACAATTTGTGTGAAAAGACAAAAGGTCGTAGTCGGGAAAGTTTTTTCAGGGAAATTAGGAACGATGACGCAGTATTATTTTCACAACTTTGATCGGATGTAAGGTCTCAAGTCTCAAGAACCTAGACTACGAGTGACGCAATTTTTGAATCTGTTCATAGGCCTCAGTGAAGAGCTCACAGCTCTGACATAGTCACACTAACATTTTCTAATCAGAGACTGACAACTTGCTAACTCTGTTTCTCCATGTCCATGTCTTTTGACAGGCATACCTGCTCAACATTCCCAGTTGGGACTGGAAAAGAGGGGATGATGTGATTTGCCTTGCGGAGCTTAAATTGGGATTCATTGCACAATCTTGTCTGGCTCCGGGGTTCTCTACAATGATGGCAAACCTCTTCGCCATGCGTTCCTTCAAAACTGTAATTGAAAACGACTATTCAATTATTCTTAACCTTACTTCGGGACTACTTAAGGGTCTGGGGCAGTTTAGAACGGTTCACATGACTCCAAGTAAAATCAACGACTCTAGTGCTCCTAAATCTTCGTGGCGAATCGGGACGCCTAACCCTTCTACAAAGAACCAATATCGTGCTAGAAAGAAATATGCATTTAAAAATAGGTTTCGCTTGTTTCCTATTCCAGCCTAATCTAAATCCGGTTTGCTTTATGTCAATCTTCCTACCGGTTTTGCTTTATCTGCATTGCTACGAAACTATGGGAAAACACAAGGTGCAGGGTCTACAAATTTGTTTGAAAATTTGTCCTAGAAAGTTTGTTAATTGCTCAAAAATATCATTCATTAGAAGTTCGTACCAGAATTTAATTTTATGTTCCCTCGATACTTCACATTCTTTATTATGTGTTTTCTCCAACGCATCCTGATATGGCTTAATTCAGTAGCACACAAGCACACGATATCTACTACTTTTATTATTTAGGAAGAGAGGGGTTTCTGTGGGACGATTAGAAGAGTTTTGTATTAGTTTTTGGATACGTAAGTAAAGCATATACTGCCCATGAGTTGGCTCAGGCTCAGGGACAAATCCTTTTAATTAAAATAATTACAACTTTTCCTTCCTGATCATGTTGTTTCGGGGAAAACGTAGCCGTAAATCACAACAGATTGACTCAAACGTTTTCCGTTGTGCTGTGTTGTATTGTATTGTATGACGGAAAATTGTGCACAGTTATAGTACTTGGGCTACATTTCAGTTCTACGATTACATGGAAAGTAAAAGTAGAGGAAACATGATAGAGAATTTATGCGATAATGTTAGCGCCCGAAGGAAACTAGGATAACATAGATAGTGAAAGCACTCCGGAGGTTAAACTTTAACATTAACGAACGGGGGCTCACCTCACCTACTTTTTGTGAATTCTTTTTTACCATGCCCACAATGATAGTGTAGCAGTGTGGTTGAGTTAGTGCAGTTCCGAAGTTTTTGGTTTATAATAATAATTGTGTGGGAGTGTGGCTGGAATAGAATAGTTGTAGAACTTGAGTCAGTCTACTTTTAATTCTTGTCTCATATTCTTCAAAGAATAAGACGGTGTAGAGCACGGGCAGAGCTACGAGAACGTGTAAGAATTCTCCGATTTATTATACAGCTGCTGTGGCTTCCATGCATAGAAATTGGACTCCATCCTCATTTTTAGAACAGGGCTCTCTTTCTCTTTTTTCCATTTGAGTTGACAGGGAGTAATGAATTATTACACTCGATAAAAGCTTCCTTGTTGAAAAGTGTATTTTAACACTCACGTGTAGATATTTGTCTTCCCATTCCACTCCGTGTAAGGTGGATCCGTTGCCCCAAAGGATGACAGACAGACATTCTTCGCAGATCATTTAACAACTTAACTACTTAGCTCTCTCGTCCGAAAGGTTATTTGGTTTTGCTTATTTGTGTGAGATAGAAAATTTGTAACGCTTGCGGGAATTTGCAATTTGTGTGTGAAAATCTGTGTTTTCCCATCCTTCGCTTCGATGCTGATAATTCCACTCTAGTGATCTCTTATTTACGGACGTCCTGTCGGTCCTCACTTCAAACTCATACATTTAATGGACAAAATATGTCCGCTGCCGCGGCGGCCATCGTCACCGTCATCTCTTTAGACAGGCAACCGACGCATGCACTCATGAGCTTCAGCTATCATATTAAGTCCTCTAATGAATTGGTTGTTTATTCACTTCAACAGTCACCGGATACTCAAGCCTGGCAGAATGACTATCTCCAAGGAACAGGCTGTGAAATGTATACCGAGACTCTGAGTCCATCATTCGTCGGAATGAGCTTTCCACAAGCATCCGAGTATGGAATTTCATTTGCATTTTATCTTGACTATTCCATATGTCGTATGTACGTAAGTGGAAGGGTACCCCAAAAACAGTACGAAGGTATGACGGAAGGTACACAAGTGAAAGTCCTCTGACATCATTATTCACCTTACCAGTTTGTCGAATCTTCCTTGACCCAATCACTCTTTGGCTCTAATAGGCCACCGGTTTATGGAAGCCATCAAATGATAAATGCTGAGCTTAAGGCATTACTACTATATAGTACACTAGATCGCTGAGTTCTGAAAACGGAAGACTTTCACCACCTTTCACTCTGTATATCCAGGGCATGGTACAATGTTGTGAATGTGTGTAATGTAATGGACTATAACCATCCAAAGTAGCGGTAATAGATTACTCCGGAAATATTCCCCAGGTACCTTGTTAAAAACTAATGTACGTGATGCCTTAAATTCTGACTTGACTATGAGAAATCGTTATTTTGCGGAGAGTAGTAAGGACGGACGGATAAGCTTCTCATTCTGCTCTCCATATAAATTCTAAAAAATTTAAGAGTTAATACATCCCATTGCATCACGTGTTGCCCAAATCAGATTGGGGTACTTCATGATGCTTAACAAGGAAAAATGGTACATACTTGGGCAAGAAAATGTCCTTTAATCTATTGTTGACTTGGTAAGACACTGAAATAAAACCTAAGTTAAAATTTGTACTAACGACATATGGAAAAGTTATGCTGGAGTAAGCCAAGGTTCATCCTATGAGTATGAATCTAAAAGTACTATATGTAATTTCTTTTTCAGACTTTGTTTCATCAAGTTGAAGCTGTTACTGTTGGCAATTGAGACGAAGGCGGAAGATGGGATTGAGTCAAAAATATGTATTAATCCGAAGGGAGCTAAAATGCAAGCCAATACGATAGGATTCTTTATTGCTCAGAGTGCGGACGAAGTGAAAAGGTCAGAGTTTAATTTAAGCCAATATAAATGTTACTACCGTTCGTGATTCCTGGGATGGAAAAATAAGTATCTTATTCGATTCATACATACATACAGGGCCTGGTTTTTCTGCAAGTCTTGCCATGAAGATGTTCGGGATGAGACGTTGATCAAGAAGTGCAAATGCAAAAATTGTAAGTTAGCTATTCACATGAGGTAATTACTTTCGTATTGGGACTACGGTCTTGTCGAGAGTTGAATTATTAAAATATTGGAACGAAATATGGGATATTATGTTTCCATCTACCCTACTTCTCTTCTGTCAGTACAGACCTGAAAAGATAATCGTACACGTTCATCCTAACAGATATTGGAGGAATGCTTCTTATGATGCAGTGTTCGTCGAGTGCATTTCCAAATTCACTCAATAGTGAGGGTATGAAAGTCACTCATACAATTCTCATTGCACTTTTTGCAGTGAATACTAATGCGAGCGTTTATAATAATCCTATTTCAATTCTTCCTTCGAGGAGCTAATACAATTTCATCTCCATACAGGAATTATCTCTGCTCATTTTTGCACAAGTTTGAAATCATTGCTAAGTCAAAAATCAAAAATGGTTTTGAAATTAACCTATCCAAGTTGTATTAAATATCAGTTCGAAATTAGGCTCTTTTCTTCGTCTTTATGCTCGTTTGAAAAATCTTCTGAAATCACACAAGTTTGGTTAGTTCAGCAAGAAGTGGTAGGACACCTTGGGTTTGAGTTATTGTATAAAGTTAGAGTAAAAGCTAACCAATGATATACGAAAATGTAGATTTTTGTTGGACTCGTACAATTTTATTTTTGTTCACTGTAAAGTTTATCAATTTGCAACTTTGTATCCTCTAAAAGTAAATTCTGAAGTTAATAAAGGATATAACGATGTAGTAAATAAAAAGAAATGAGTAGAGATAGAGATTAAAGGTTCGATGAGCTCAGTCATGGCGGATTCAATCAGATTTGCAGTTTTTTGAGATATTCAAGCGCTTTCCTTTTATTCTTTCTTGTCTTCACACTCTGCTTCTTGAAGCACTAACCTTTGGCCTTTTGGCTTACTTGGAATATCAGGAATGATGCATGATGCTCTACAAGGAATTTCAGCTTGAAACCAATGTGTACCAGAAAACCTTCGTCTCGTGCTAAATGTCATTATGATTGTATATTGTTTGAAGACGAGTTTCTTTCTAACTTTTTTTCGAACGATGGTCGGATGGTCTGGGTTTTATGTGTACTAACGATTGCTCTCTCTCAAATTGTCCAATGCTTTCAACTAAATGTTGTGGTTTTAAATTTCAGTGGCCACATTTCGTAAGGGTGTTCGTGCCGTTCAAGCCGTGACTCGAGCCAGTGAGTAAAACTTTCACCCATATTTCCTGTTTTCTTTGGATTACCTTTTATTGTTTGTAGTTTATTTAAGTGTAGAAAAGCCATTCTATAGTAGTTGAGATGAGGACGCTTAATGTTGCCGTCGTACTCATTGATTTAGTATTTCGTAGTCAACGTTGTACACGTACACTTAAATCGTCGTATTCGTATTTTTATCTGGTTTGGTTGTTCTTTCAATGTGATGTGTTCTGTGTCTTTTCTCTTTGTTAGGCGACGACTATTCTCTGTACGCCGGTAAGTAATTGTCACTCTCCTTCTATCTCTCTTCCACCTTAGGGGGG
>JAQFYE010003734.1:0-14625 GCA_034694305.1 Protaphorura glebata
AATTGAAAAAGACTAGATATTTGGCGTTAAAAGTACGTTTTACATGCAACATTATGTTAAAAAGGGTCGGAAAAAATGTCTCGCCTCCGGCGGCCGCTCCGCGGGGACCGCCGCAAGCGGCGGGCGTTCCTGCCTGCAACCATGTGTGCACGATTATATATTTAGAACCCCCCCCTGGAAAAATTCCTGGATCCGCCCCTGATTGTCGACATCCAGTACATTCCAGTCCAGCCAGTTTTACGGGGTTACTATGAAATTATGAAAATCTAAAAGAATCGAAATGTTAGATTTATACATTTAGATGTTTTCCCGTAATTTAATCAGGTCGTAGGATTTTGGAATTATTTTAAGTATAAGCCTTCTGAAAAATAAAAATACGTACAGGAAGTAACTTTTAGAACAATTACATACAAACTAATTTTAGCAATTGGAATTGACAATATTGATGTATTTCTGCGACAGTGAATAATCATACTAGTTTGCTGTGAATTGTGGAATAGTTTGCCTATAGATCATAAATTATTTTTAACGATGAATTAATCAAAAATACTTACACATAGGTACAATTACGAAACGCATACACACCGATTCAATAATTACCTAATGTACATAATAAGAGTCATCGTATTTTCTGGAAAAGGTAACAAGCACAAATGTCGTTTTCAGTTCAGTTGAGTTCAGTGAGTTCGAGAAAATAGATAAATATATACGATCGCAATAAATTAAGATTTTTCTTGTCAGTTTTGGAAATTCTGAAATTGGCGTACTGTGTCCGTAGTTCGTCTTGTGTGTGATACTTGTCAGTTCGATATATGTAGAATTAAGTAGCAGTCTATGTATTAATTAGGGTAAAAATAAAATATCCAGAGTTGGAGAAATTCATTCACTACATGTAGAACATTATTTTACGCTTTATATCATGAGAGGGACATCTCTATAGCGAATTTACCCTGTTCCTCCTGCCTTAGGCATTTCGTTTCCAGAATATAAACGTTAGAATTATACCAAGTGAGAAATTTCCCCAGACCAATGAAATAGAGAAAGCAAGGGATTTAAGTATCTAAAGGGAACTATCAAGTCCTGCATCTGACAAGGAAACCACTTGTTATGTAAAGTAAATGCCGGATTACCTAATAATCCAACACGAGAGAACACATTAGTGTGCTAAAGCAAGAGTTTGAGCGACTAGTCAACAGATAAAAATTGAGATACTAGAAATTTCGGAAGCATTCTAAACATGGCTTTCCAGCCGTATGTTTTCTACTGGCAATTCCACAAACGTTCCAATTTCTGTCTAGAAATGAGGAATCTGAAAGTGATTTCACCTGTGCACGTTGTGTGCAGGGCACTTGAAATCCTAGAACGTGTTCGCCTGGTCTGAATATGAAACTTGTGAGATTTTACCCGTTTTAAACTGATTAGAACTATCCTTGGAATCAAAATCTTCCCAGTTGTAAGTTTTCACAAATTCCCTCGGGAGCAATCCTATCAATTTTTACCCTGGAACTTAGCTCTACTAAATGAATGATTAAGACCCGGACCGGACACTAGCAGATTCAGGAGAGAGATGTTTAGGAGAATTAAAATTTTGTTTCTTAGGAGTTAAAAACTATAGGCGTCTGACAACCTTGAAACTCAACGCAAATTGCATCAATTTGATAAGAAATTTTTCTTCTGGTACAAAATGTACTTTAATAATTTGTACGCAAGAAGCACAAGCTTTTAATTTACAAAGTTGTGTTTATGTTTTGTCAATTAGCTTCATCTTTCTACGTTTAAATCTATTTTTGCCCTAGTCGTTAATTTATTTGACAGCTACATTACATAATATGCTCGATCCATAATTATTGAACCAATTACAATTAAACATAACTATGAAGCCAGAGACTTTCTGTATTAAACGATGACCATAGTATAGGTGTCACCTCGTCAACTCCTATACATGCTTTACATCAGGATATTGTCAAAACTGCCTCCATCGTGCAGCACACTTGCAAAAAGAATACTCGAAAGTAACTTACAGACGAGTCTTATTTTACTTTCTTCTTTTAAATAATTCGAAGTCATACAGTTTCTGGATATAGATGCCATACTAGGCTATATAGACGTCATACTATGCTACTTCGGCTATTCAACGAGTTTAGCTTCAATTTTTACATGGAGATATTGTAAGTAGTAGAAAAGTTATGAATCTTGAGTTATATCAAGTAATATCAACCTTCATCTCAAAATCAGACAGAACTCCACCTTTACATTTTTTGTCTTGCTTTTTAATCGTCCTAGTCTTAAATTTCCTGTCACATTTCTACTTCTGTTTTAGAGTTCTTCTCAGATTTTTATTAGTCGTTACGAGATGCGGGCAGCCATGAAACTTGACGTCAAAATATTATTATGACAGCACAGTCTACATTCTTGAAGAAAAAATGTGGGAAATCAACTCTTTAACCTTGCCTCAATTCCTTATCCACTGTTAGAATACTTTAATTTGACTAGTTCATTCCGGTCTGTAAGGGCCATAACCATATTAATAACCGTGCGAAGTTCCTCGAAGACTTCAGGCTTTTATTGGAAGAATTGCATCTTTTGAAGTAATTGAACAATTTTTGAAATATTTATAAGATGGGTCCATTCAGAGCTACACTTATATAGCAACATTTATTCCTGAAAGTTTACAAGGAAACTACTCTGCAGGTAAAGGTCGGCCAGAAAGTTGTGTCGTTGAGATTCATGTTCTGGTCAGGAAATTGGATAATTTGTCACCAGCTTTTTGCCTCATTTCTTCCTTCGTGGGGTTTTAGTAGAATAAACAAGAAATGGTAGGGTTGGAATGGTTTACAAATTTCTTATAATAAACAATGATTATAATTGCGAAAAAATCGATCCTACACGTGGTCAGCACAATGAAATCTGGATGAAACGTGACTAAAACATTGAACACTCTTACACAAAAAGTTGTTCCCTTGTTAATTTAATTTGTGCCAGACATGCAGTCCTCGTCTTCTGTTTGGAACAGCTCGGACACAAACTCACTACCAGTTTTCATCAATATTCAATTATGACTTGGAATACTGTGAACTAATGAAACACTAAGAAAATAAGTTCGTTTCAGTCAGACTTGGCAAATTACTTGACCTCCCACGGTGTAGCTAAACTGCCTACGCCATAGCCTTCTTCTGTGCAAGTTTCTGCTAGCATCAATGGATTACAACTACTCAATATAGTTCTATGAATAAAATCAGCGCAAGATCTGTTTGGTAAAAATATATTAATAAAAATGCGAAAAACAAAGAAAAGTTCTTTCCATTCGACATTCGGCTAATAGTTGAATGAATCCAATTCACGGAGAACCTTTGATATCACTTTTTTAAATTGGGCCTAGAATTTAAATGTATTACTTTCTCCGTAATCGTATGTTTGATCACCCACATGTTTTCCGAGTCTTCTTCGAAGAGAAATTCAGTTCACGGAAGCACATTCAAAGTTCACTGCGAACTTCCTAACTCCGAATTGCGTGGTTTCTCATACAACCAGAACATTTCCTGAACGGCATCTTTTCAGACGCACAATATCACAATAACAATTAGTCAAGAATTTTAGGAATGCTGGTTCGTCACAAACAACAAGACTGATTGGAAAGTTTTCGTATGTCAAGAATAATGTGGAAATAAATAACAATTAGCCCACTCCATGAGGAAGAATACGAAGGCAAAAGCCGCAATGACAAAAGTTTATTGAGATCCCAGTTACTGGTAAATTAAATTCCTGATTTACAACACGATGGTACATGGAGAACAACAAATGACATGCAGACATTGATTTATTCATTCTAAACAAAACTCTACTGACCAACAAGCACTTGCAGTTGTACAAATGTGGGAGGTTTATTGATATAATAATATCCACATTTCGAAAATGACTAGATCTGACACAGCAAGTCTTTTAACACGAAAATACGGAGGCCGACTGGTATCGGGAGACCCCCTTTTGGTGGGAAATACTTGGTCGAATTAGACAGGTGATCAGTCAGTCTAGAATCAGTGCTTTTGTTTTAGGAGTATCGTAATCATTCCGGTAGAACAATTGCGTTAGCTCCTGACATTTGTGAATGTGCAAGTGCCACTAAGGTTAGACGCTTCGCGTCGGTTCGAAAAGTTTCATTGTATTTGAATTAACTTCACTCTCCGCTCGATCCTGAGGCAATTACTGCGTATTATATAAATTATAATTTATTTTAATATTATTCAGGAATATAAATTAAAATTCGGATGTTTTAGTTAGGTAACCCGTACACATTGACAGTACAAGCCAAGTAAAGCTGACAGGGTTTTATTATAAGTATAGGAAGAGGTGCGTGACCTGTTACCTCAATCCACCTCAGGTCTACGAGGTCGAGCAGAAATAACTGAGATAAGCATTTTGTAGAGACTTGTATTTGTGATCATCAACTTGATATTGATTTAAAATTCTTAATGAAAGGTCTCTCTGAAAGACTTGGTAATTTTTTTCAGTTCAAACTTTATGTGATTCCATATTAAGTTCTCTACAAAATGAGTGTCCAATATATTTCTGATGATCTTCACTTTAGGATGTAAGGAGGAATGCGGGCAAATGGTACCCACCTTCCTGTACATTATTTTACTATTAGTATATTATTTTTATTATACAGTACGGTAATTGACACGCGACAAGATTTTCTAAGAGGCTACAACTGGCTATAAGACAGACAAGGATTTATAGTGCAACGCTTAATAAAACATTTGGATTTTCTTGACCCATTCCGGAAACATTGTGTTCATGGCTTAGGGGTATGTTCGTATGTTGACGGATTTCTGTTTGTGGTCTAACGTTGGCACCGAATAGGATGGACCATTCCAGAACCCATGGAAAAACTCTCCGTTGATCCAGTTTCCGATAGGGTTGGGCAACTTAGACCCGCTGGACATTTACATTTTCGGTTCACAAGGAATGTTTCTGCAGTTTCGCTCGCAAACTTACAAATGTCTCCAGTTCCACATACCGGCAACTGAAATTCAAAATCAACAAATATGAAAAAAAACTGTTAGTGAATTAAGTACATAATTGTGATTGGATTGGACTCTTTATTAACATGTCTTTACCGCTGCAATGACACACGCATGTATATTCTCACAGTTTGTCTTAGGATGAAAATAGAATGTACCGATTAGAAAGTCGGGTGCCAAATTGTAACAGAGCGTTTCTCCTATTTTCTCTATAAATACTTATGGGTAAAACCTGTTTCCGCGGCCATACCGGAATAAATGCAACACCGGGTTTTTCATCATTCATTTACGGCACTAGACTTTTCACCACCAACAAGCTGAATTCACACAACGCAACGACTACTTTCATAAAAGTATGCGTGAAATAAAGTATAGGTTAGTCTTCCTGTTGATAGTCTTACATTGTAGACACACTCCATGTTATTTACACAGGCAACTTGACGTTGAGCGTGACCGATTAGGCACCACCAGAGAAAGAAAGAAATAAATAAATATACAATACTTACACCCGCCGCACACTCCAATAATGGAAGGATTTTACCTTCGACTACAACGAACTGACTACTTGAGGATAAATTGTCAAAGCAAAAGTCAGAATACGGTGATATTTCCAATTTTCTTTCTGTGTCAACTTGCGCAAACTAAATCAAAGTTACACAGATCATAAGTTATGGGCGAAAGTTCGAAAAAAATGAATGTTTTCAAAAATTGTTACACGCCAATTGACCCTAATTTGAAGAATATATTGTTGGTGTAACGCGATAAAAAAGTAAAGAAAGAAACTTCAGGCAAAGTTTTACGCTTGTAGTATCTTTCGTGTTATCATACAGTGATATATCATCAACATTCTCTTCGACTTGTTCCATAGTCCACAAACATTTTGTTTTCTTCGAGAGAGGTAAAAGTGCGGACACACACGAAGCTCGATCCAGAATTCAAACTATCTAAACTTCGGTGAAGAATTCGAGATTCAGGATAAGTTGAATACCCAAAATTCCTCGCTCATATTGATTTGATATTAGATACAAAACGCAGACAATAGAAACGCTTAAACTAAGCCCGAAAAGTTCAAAACACGTTCGAAACAATTACACAGGACACCACGCGACTACATTCCCCAGTATCTCCTATGAAGAAAAAAATTAAATGGAAGCATTTACAGCAAATACGAGATTTGGAGTGCAAGCTTAGTAAATTTTTTATTTCTGGAAGTAGGTTTACTCTAAATAAACCATCCAGTCCATTGACAGACAAGTTGAAACTTGAAACCCTCAAGCAAACAAGGATTAGTAGAATTTTCAGTGTGCACTCTAGCAGCCTAGAGAGCAAAGAACAGATTAATAAAGAAAATGTCCACTTTGTATTATTACACGTACATAGTTGAGGCGGAACAAAAGACAAACACTATTTTTAATTAAAAATCATCCACCGACGCGACTTCATAAGTTCATGTAAATCCCTTGAGCACATGAATAACTTCCCACTCCCACCACAATCCATTTCTACTACTGTCTAATTCTTCTAATTAAGCATCCTTGGACAGAAATGTAGGCGTTTAGTTGATTGTTAAAAAACTTTTCAACAAATCTTAACCTAATTCTATTTCACTTAACCCCAGAATAATATAACAAGCCCATTAATATAACGATAGAATCAAACTAAAATTGAACAATTTGTTCTAAGACTCCTACTTAAATGCAACGAATCTAAAAACCTATATCATGATAGTTCCGGTTGGATGTTTGTTTACGAGTGAGAGCACTAACCTACCGCCTACTTACTTTCTCCGAATTCTCTCTCTACTGGATAAAGTGGGAAGAAGGTACATTCATTCATCCCTGGTTCATGTCGTCGTTATTTTTCTCGAATAATTGGACTGGCCTAGTTTTTAACAAGATGGGTCGTCACCAGTAGTCCACCTTGTTAAGGTTTGCCAGTCTTGTTTTCCAATTTTACTCACGAAGAATCCACACACCACATAGAGCCAGATCGGATTAGTTATTTGGAGTGCCCTGAGCTCGATTATGAACGTTTAGACGGCGGTTTATTTTTGGATTCATTACATACTAGTAATTACTCTCCCCTTGGAGATTTTGGTCCAGTATAATGGCATGGTTGGAATAAAATTTTTACAGGGTTCGGGCAAAATTATATCTGCCAACGAACAAGCTTTTGTCCAGCTCAGGGCACTTAAAGTAATTACCTCTCGGGGTTGGTTTCTGAGTCTACGTGGTTCTCAAATGAAAGGTTGCTTTAATTTCTATAATTATATTATAAAGAGATGGCTAGACTACCTAATTTCGTAATTACAGCAAAGGGTTGTCTGGAAGCGTTGAAGTAAGAAAACAAATAAATTATAAAATCATCTCTGACTCATTATATTGTTTGTTTTGCTGAGACGTAACGTCCGTGTATATTTAGAGATAATAAGAATCCTTACCGTAGCACAAGTATAGGAAACATCTAGAACTTCATCTTCTTCCCCCAAGTCCCCAAAGTGTTGATTTAACATTTCATAGCTATGACCCTCAGGACAAACACACTGAATATGGTCTTCTTGTGACATTTTTTCACCTGTTAGTTTCGAGAAAACCGTGCGACTCGTGTAGGCGGTTTGACCTTCTGTGCATGTTGAAGGTGGGGCCACTTTTCCACAGAACTGTCATCAAACGAAAATAAAGAAAAGCAATTTGGTTATTTTCAATTTGAATTCAAACGGAAGATCCGAATGGAAAGGTCACTAGTCTTGTTTCATTGAAGTCATTTAAAAATAGTACAAAATGTTCACCTTCTTTCAGACGAGAAGAATTGGACGTGCTGGACGTAAAAATAGGATATAATGTTAGCGCGTCAATTTTCGACAAGATAAACATTTCAAATAACACATTTCAAATGACATACTCTTTCGGGATATTTCAGAAAAGAAAGATAAAAAAGTTGACTTCACTATGAAATGATTTCGTCGTTCGGTACACTGTTCAGAGAAAATGAACTATTGAAATCTGACATAAGATTAAAATAACGCAACTAAACAGTTAATAGGAAAAAGTTCTGACAATTTGGCATTGAATGGAACGAAATGTTCGTTCATAGCAATTAAAAAGCTGCAATAAAAATCCGGTCTAGGAGTAGCACGAGGCATTCATTTGTCGGATTTTTTTTTAAATCAAACCGTCTGCAATGAAAATCTGGCATTAATTATTTGTTCGTAAAAAAAATTCTAAGCAAACAGTGTTCATATTAGTGTTTTGATTCTCGGAAGTTCCGAAAGTAAATCCCCATTTATATCACATATTTGCTCTCTTCCTTTCTGTTTAAGTTTGTCTAACAATTTTTAATGATTCCCATGCAAATGTGAGGGGATGGAAGTTAATTAGTAAGGGTGACGTATGTGTAAGTGTAAGTTTCTGAACTCGTGCTTTGTTATTAACAATCGTCATGTGTTAAGACTAAAATTTGGACTTGTAATTAATTTCTGCGAAATAAAATAATAACTAGTCGAATTTGAACGCATATAACTCCTTCCCTAGTTTGCCCGGGTTGTTCTAAAGCCGAAGGTTTCATTCTATTTAATTTGTTTTGTTTCTGGAAGGAACCATTCGTAATGTCACACATAGAGTCCGATTCGGTCCTTATCTTCATCATAAATCGATTGTAATTATGTGACATTTTCAGAGAACCAGTGATGGTTCAATCGTCCAAACTTACGAAAGATGCTTAGATGCATATTTACCAAACCGTTTAAATTTACTTGTAAAGTTGGGAAATTCGAGAGAAATCGATTAAATCGTAGAGAATTTCTAATAATCCCAAGACACAATGTATTGTAACGCAAGGGTTAGACACGGTCAAAACATTTACATGCCCAAGAATAGGTTCAGCGTAAAATAATTATGCCCATAACAACATCTATGAAGTTATCGATCAGTTGAATCAAGCTGACGAAGAATTCCTTGGAAAAACAATTAAAAATGACAGACTAATAATTATGAAACTCCTTCACAAAGGTTTGGAACCGTGACGTCCGGTGTTGATACGATAAGAAGAGTGTAAAAGGAGGACGTTTATTTCTCGGAACGGAACCTGGATTTGCTGTGAAGCGCTTTTGTTTAGGGACTATTAATTTTACGATTATTACACGTGCACAAAATCGTTGGACATGGTTCGTAACATCCCCGGCACCTCCCTTAAAATGGAAATCCAATAAAGTTAAATCCTAATCCAACATAGAATATTTCCTCAAATGAAAACTGGAGTACCAGCAAACCATAAGTGCGAAATGCTGTTCCACACGAAACCGGATTTGGTGGGAATTAGATTCCTATTCTTCACATATGCAAACATTGACGGAAAAAATGGTCGAATTAGGATTGAAATGGGATCCACGTACAAGGAAAATGCAGGAACCAGATTTGTGAGGAACACAAGTTAAAACTTTAAGGGCGTTATTAAGAGTGTGACAATGCTAAAATATTCTTTTGAGAACACTCATCCAAAATTTATACAACTGAGAGTAGATCCTTTAATAAATGCGTCATTTTTACGACGCAGGCATTATGATTTTGAATATCATATCTGTAAGTTAGCCCAGTAAAATCGGCCCAGAGTACTTAATCTATATGCGGAAATGTGTGGCAAATTAAATAATAGTAACAGTGCACGCTATCACCTTTGCACAATTTTAGGTCAGCGTCACCAATTCAAACCCTTAGTATTCAAGTCGAATTGCTGTATGAATTTGAGGGATGTGACGCCCTTAATCCTCAATGAAAAATTCAATATTCTCATGATTCTTCAATATTATCCCCTAATTTTGTCTGCGCTACGAATGGTACTGGGTTGCGCTTCAATCGATTATCGTACCCCGGAGTGTCTCATAGATTACCTGACATTCCAGACACACTTTGACCCCTGATGAGTGTATTTGCATACATGGATAGCGTGAGTTATGACGTTTTCAGTCTGTTGGTTTCATGTCTATTATCAGGGACAAGTATATTGAATAATTCGGTTGCACAACCCCTGTCATTTTCAACGACTGATGACTGATGACTACGTCTGACGCACTTGTCTCGTCATGACCTCTGTGGAGAAGGCGAATACGACTGAAAAAAATGGTGTCAAGTGTCAACATTTAAATTATGGTATGCGCGACTTGGTAGTTGAGTCAACAAGTGATTCTTTAGATCGCCAAACTTCTAACAAGGAAGGCGTTCCCGGTACACTCTGTACAAATAAAGCATATTGTGTTCTAATCGTTGCGCTGGTAGACCAGGAGAATTTTTATCTAGTACTAGCACCATTCAAATCCTACGCCTAATAAGAAAATTAGGATCGATTTACGCCTTAAATTAGTCCATGAAATTATTCAGCCGCTACGATGTTTTATGCGAACTGAATTCGAAGTTCCAGTATTTGTTATTTATGAATGCTCTACTCAACCCATCTGAAAAGCGTATAACTTGCACTCTTTGTACTCCTACTTTATCCATGCTAAAAGTCGAACACAACGGAAAAATCTGAATATGGCGAAGCAAAATGTGCTTAAAAGATTTAAGTTGGGTATGCTGAATTTTCCGACGAATCCTAGGATATCGGAGAAAAAGGTAACAAGACTAGAATCGGTAATAATTTATTATTATTTTTTTATTTAATGTTGATGATACTTTATGTAGCTCTCTGGTTTGTAAAGAATTCGAATGTTTGCAGATCTTACCTTGTACTGATCCGATCCTTGGGTGACGGAGTGTCCATCAAATGGATCCCAAGCCAAAGGACAATTCCCCAAAGTACAAGCACATAGTCTTTGCCGATTAATGCCCTTCGCATTTGCTTGGAGATACCCGCAAATTACATTAGCCCCGCAGACGGGTGCTCGAATTGCCTAGAAACGAAAATATAAAAATAATATCATAAGTAATTTTCTTCAATTTTTTTTAGTTATCACGTCTGTACGGAAATGCATTCACAAACAGCACGGTAGGCTAATTGATTGCTATACATTCCAAGCAGAGATTACGATATATGTAAACAAACATCCTTAAGTTGATTATAGGGTAATAAGGCAACTGACTACCAAGTCAGCACAAAAACTGCTTGTTTAGTATTACGCGCACTCAATCAGTTTTCACACTGTAGAGATTCTTTAGTGGTTACTTTGTGCTGAATTTGGAATAAATTGGAATTTGTACTCTACAAATCCCTTCAAAATAAGTCTATTCATAAAGTAAATATATACAGTTAAAGTTTTATATACAGGAATGACATCAATTATTCACCGCGATATTTCCATTTCGTTCCACTAATTAAACACAATCGTCGAAAACATTACTAAAGGTTGCTAAGATATATGTAGCCGTAAGCCGTAGCGAAGGGATGCAGATGAGGATAATACCAACGGAGTTTTCAGAAAATATATTTTTTAACTGACATGTTGTGGATGAGAGTGTGAGAATCAACAGTACGGACAGATTTTTTATGTATTTTCATTTCGATGTGATTTGTTTGCTATTTCGAGAATTCACACGCATTCTTTCAAACGTGCTACGATCTTAGTTTCCTATTCTCAGTCTTGTTTATGCACAATCGTAATGTACGTTCAGACTTCAGTCACAAGCTCAGATTTCCCACGCTCCTCAAGTATTCCATTGTCTCACTAGTTTCATTAGTTTCACTTTCGTTCTTTCTCCAGAATGAAATAGTTCCTGGTTCCAGGAGAAGAAGAAAGAGCCGTACTGTACCACCGAATGGGTGGTCTGATTTTACAAGGGAAAGTCATCACATGACTTTCCAGAACCAACCAGAACCTGGACACGACAACGTATTTTCTAAATGCAGTGGCATCCTCTGAGTAGGTTTTTGTAAAAATTCGTCTGCACAATTGAAGAACTTTTTTTTGGGCCTATTTTCAAAAATTTGATTTGAAAAATCCTGAGGTCCCCCCTTTGAAAAAAACGAAATCGTGGGTTAAAACGCATGCTGTTTCCGGCGTTATCTTTTCACGTCAATGTTGAGACTTACCCGTTAGATT
Source organism: Protaphorura glebata (assembly GCA_034694305.1). Lineage (NCBI taxonomy): Eukaryota > Metazoa > Arthropoda > Collembola > Poduromorpha > Onychiuridae > Protaphorura > Protaphorura glebata. Next base: position 12,052 of record JAQFYE010003734.1, read on the forward strand.
CTTTACAGAAAATTTTGAAAAAAATCCAATTAATTTTTTTGCGTTAAGATTTTGAATAAATATATCAGACAACTTAAGGAAACACAAAATCCTGACGAAAAATATTATTTTGAATTTATTCAAAACTTTCTGTAATGCATCAACTGTAATCATCAAAGGCTGTAAAGCGAATGAAAGACGTCGGAAACAGCATGCGTTTTAACACACGATTTCATTTTTTTCAGAGGGTGGACCTCAGGATTTCTTTAATCAAATTTTCGAAGATAGGGCAAAAAAAGTACTTCAATTGTGCAGACGAATTTTGACGAAATCCCACTCACGGGATGCCACTACTGCCTGTAGACGTGTGGGTGTCGGGTCTAGGTCCTGGTACCCAAGTGCTATGTGATGACTTCCCCTTGTTAGTCACAGTGGGTGGTTCGGTACTTCCTAATTTTCCTTGTCAAATAATATATGAACACTTTTCTAGAACTGCGTCGACCAATCAACTGGAGTTCTAGGAAGGAGTCCTCATTTTACGTGAGCTTCTTGTTTTTGACACAAAGAAAAGAAGAAGAAACTTTTGGAAAACCTATTAAGACACAGCGTGGGTTGCGTTCAAATAAATTTTGACACTTTAAAATTCCTTTGAATAAATTCTTTGGCTTACAAGTGTGTTGAAATCTACTTTTGGTCTGAAGGCGTTATAAATATTATTGTACACAAAGGAGAATACAAAAAATATTTTTCAACAAAAATGTTTGTTCTCTGAAAAATTGAAGTCCTCTCAGAATTACTCAAAATATAACTTGACACGAATCACTTTTCATATCGAATTCAATTTTGGATTAGCCCCAACCGTCTTTTTTTCTCAGTCAATATTATAAACAAACATTACATCATGACTCCTCGAGGGATCGAACCGCTATCTTATGCTTGTGCTACTGTAAGAATGGACCTATTATTTATTAAATACAGGGCTGAGTTCAATATCACTCAAGATAGAAATAAAAGTGACTAAAATAAGTTTGTAGTTTTACCTCTCATAATTATATTCTCTTTCATGGCATGGACAAAAGTGGGTCGTTGAATCTGGAAGACAAGACGAGATAGTGAACCACCGCAGGTCCTCGTAAAATTCTACAGTTTCGTTTATATGACAGAATAAATATTTGAATAGTTTTTGACGGGTTGAAGTCTAATGAGGTAATTCTTGTAATACTCAACCGAGTTTTCTCAAGTTGTGGTTCGCTGGCCTGTTCTTTAATAAGGACTAATAAGATAACGAGTTGAAACTGGAACTCCGGGTAGCCAACCGTACTGGAGAAATAGGTAAATATTTCAGGTCCTTAGTTATCTTCATTCTTTCCACCGACACATACCACACAACAGGAAAGGTACTTTAAGAGGGCACCCTTCGCAAAACTTTGTATCAAAACATTTGTAGTGCTCGCAGGATGATGAAAAACTTGTTCAAGCTTATCTTTCAATAATTACTTTTGGTCCCGCCTGAATACAAAAGATATGAATAATATATCACACACTCTTTGCCTATTTGAACAATAATTGCTTGCACAGTGCAGTGGTTTTAAACGTCGTGTTTTTTATGATACCACCTTTGATATGTTGGTTTAACCCTGGCCTGAAAATAAAATTACTTTTATGACAGGTTAAATAAAAACCCTCATGGGATTTTTCAAATGTTGATTTAGTGAATACATAATGGTTGGAAATTATATCTCCCCGGGCGGAATATTTTTCGGAGAAAAGACAAAAAAAAATTGAACAATAAGTCCAAAAATTGTTTTTTTGCGTTGGTGATAGCCGAAAGCGACACCAGGATAGTAAACAGCCCACATTTCTTTTGGCTTCTTGTCAGAAAATAATGAGGTGTAAATGTCAGCTCAAGAATAATTAATGCAAAGCGTCAGCTTTAGATGTTCTCAGAAGTCAGAAGTTCCAAGGTGCTCTAATGTTCCATGGGTAATGAAATCCGTGTTTCCAAATTATAATATGTAGAAACACTATTACTTAGGGGGAATACATATGTGGGTGGATGGCATATTTTGATTATTATTTTCCAAGAAGCACGCACAGAGGCGAATGATTCCTACTGCTTATGTGCAAAATAAACAGTGAATAGTGTGAGTGATGACGCCATTTAAATTGACATTTAAATGGAGTACTTTTCATACATTATTCAACCTGACAACCCCCTGTCATCACCCATAAAATATTTCTCAAATGCATTCAGAATTTTAACTCATCGCCCACTACTTTCTCCACATTATCACTATGTATTCGTCTGGTGTCAAAAGGTCGAACCCCAATCCATCCAACTTTCATGAGGAATCTTCTCGTTCTGACATTGAAGTTCAGGTAGCTCTTCTGCAAATGTGGAATATTGTAACGGCTTGGGTGTCTTAGTTTTTGGCTCATATTTTATTTGATAGCAATCCGACAAGAGTTGAGAGGGCAAGAGGATTTTGTCGAGAGTCTCATGAAGAATCTTAAGCGTTAGGGTAGGCAGGGCTAATTATTCCCACTTTTTGTAAAATCCGTTGCTCACTATACCCCAATGTCATAAAAAAATAA
>JAQFYE010003735.1:0-14623 GCA_034694305.1 Protaphorura glebata
AAAAAACGAAGTTTTTTTTGCATTTAGCACTTCTTGGTCGCATAATTTAATTTTAATTTAGCGTAGTTAGGTTAGTTTGTGCAAATTATTGTTAGGTTAAGGCAATACACACTACAGTAAGCGGAAGCAATGCTACCGTAGCATTGCTACGCGGCTAAAAGTGCCGAGATACAGTAGGGTATGGAAATACGCGCCCCGGCCCCGTCGCGGCGGTTTCGGAAGAAGGGACGCTGGTGATGGTGTCGACTGTCGACCAAATTATGATCCACCCTGTAAAACTGAGTTTTATCAAATTGAACCACGGGAATTCGACCGGGAATTTCTCGTCAGATTCAATTTCGTTTGTTTTTATCAGTCTGCGAATGTAATAGTTTTCGTTAATTAATCAGTAACTTGATGGAGTGATACCGGGAAAGTAACATGCGACATTCTGATTAGCAAACTGTTTTTCACAGATTTAATTTAATCACCCAGGTACGACTTCACATTTTGGAACTTGGAAGAGTAAAATTTTATTTTATTTGTATTGTCTTTATTTTTAATTCAAATATGAGATTTATTTACTTCCATCGGAAGACGAAATGCCGATTTTAAGGCTGAATTATCGTAAACAGTTATTGTGAACGAGTAAAAGATGTAACGATTTTTCATGTACAGGGTGTCCACGAAAAAGCGCACCGTTGTTTGGGCTTGGGTATTTTTCGTTGTCGGGCGGTTTAATCTCATTGCCTGTAATATGTAAATTTTCGTAACTAAACCAAAAAAATCATCAATCAACTGTGCGCTTTTTCGTGGACACCCTTTATTATTGACACATATGGTTGAAACAGGAATTGAAAGTAATTATTAATACATATTTTATTTTCTGATTTCGTTTAGATCGATGAGTTCATGAACACGCTGAAAATCCGGATATTCTCAGGCATTCTATTTGACTTTCTGTGCCAGTGCCCAATGACACCGAGCACCTGCTTAAAAAATATTCCTGAAAAATGTCAAGTGGTAAGCTAATAGTTTAGAGATTCTTACATATTTTTTTTTACTTTATTTCGTACGACAGTAGCCGAATACGGTGCGGTTCAGCCGGATCCAAAAATTATCTAAAGAAGTTGACTAGTGAGAATAGAGAAAATTTGAGGGTTTAATTTAAATTGAGATTTATTTGTGCATGGACAGCAAACTTGTCCTCTCCACAAGTACTACACAGATTAGGGTCCCCGACCCGGCGACTTTCCGGAAAATCCAGGGACTTCCAAATCACTTAATCATTGTTATTTCATGATGATATATACGAAAAAAACATTACCCCATCGTTCAAGCATGCCACACTTGAATAGGAGTACCGATATTAAAGATTTTAAAGTTTCAAAAATTGGCCGTCTAAAAAAATATGAAATAAAACATTTTGAAGTAGTGTGGTATGTTAAGATGATGGGGTAACATTTTCTTCGTATTTATTGCGAAAGGCGGAACGACTGAACTATACAATGGTTCATGGTGGCGTCTGTTTGTCTGTGTGTATGTGTGTTCCTACTCCAGCAGTCATATTTCTCCTTTGATTGACTTCAAACATGGCATGCATGACTTTTAGGCCATAGCTCCGGTCAAGTTCGTTGGTCAACGAGATGGGACTACTACTAGGAGTACTTGCCAATTCAAACCTTATCAAAAGTAAACCATATCTAAATCAACGTTAAGTCGAAGCGCAAGCGTTTCTGCCGCAGCGACTTTTTTGCACCGCGCTTCCTGTTATACTATCTGCTGAGGCAATTTTTTTGCCCTGCCAAGTATACAGATATAGAACACTATACATTAATATTATAAATTACGAAGCGACAACCAAACAGTACTAGGTGTTTCGTAAAATCGACAAAAAGAAAAAATTGGTTTTTTTGGTCCAAATAAGCACTTTTCACAATATCTTAAGCTATCGAAACAGAAGCAACATTTCTTATTTTTTTCGAATATGCAGCGATGGTAGACCGCAAATTTTAAATTATATTCCTAGGTGAAAGGACAAGGTACAATTCTACATGATATTATGGTTCCTCCGATTCTTACCACAATTCTGTAGTGAGTGACTTGTAACTTTATAGGTATGACCACACCAGGGTATGTTAGCTCCCCCTGGGATGTATACATATAGACCATATATGGTCTACTAAGATTGACTTACGGTTCAGACACTCTGCTATTTAAAATTGGCAAACAGGAAACGGGTTTTAAACCAACTTAAATGAGATCGCCAACGTAAGTTTTGAACGAAATTAGTTAAACGGAGAAGCGCACGCCTATTTTCTTCCCGATGAGTTGTTTATATTTCAACTACGTCTAGCACAATCAAAACCCTAGCAACCATAGCTGCGAAGCGGCAACTAAATATTAATTTCAGTTACGTAAAATCAAAAAAAGACAACATAAAATACATCAAATATTTTGCTCAATTGCGCTTCCAATTATAATCGTTTCATCAATAGACGAATTGTCTTAAAATTCGGCATACGTTATCGTAGTGTGTAACAAATGTTTGGCATCCGGTTCTAGCCGGAACAGGAGTTGAACGTCAAACATTTTGCTCAATTGCGTTTTCAATCATACTCGCTAAATAAATTGACGGATTTTCTTACAATTTGGCATACATTATCAAAGAGTTCGTAGCTCTTCTGGCCATTGTCTGAGACCAGCGATCGACATCCAGTTTTAGCCGGAACAGGCCTGATATGTGAAACGTATTGTTCAATTGCGCTTCCAGTTGTACTCGTTTCATTAACCGACAGATTATGTTAAGATTCTGCATACGTTATCAAGGGCTTCTTGGTTGTTCCCGACAATGAGATCGGCGTCTTACATCCGGTTCTAGCTGGAACAGGCGTTACCAAAATCGTATTGATCAATTGCGCTTCCAATCGTCCCGGTTTAATTAACTGACAGATTATGTTAAGATTCTGCATACGTTATCAAGGGGTCCTTGGTTGTTCCCGACAATGGAGACCAGCGTCTTACATCCGGTTCTAGCCGGAACAGGCGGCATATGTGAATCGTATTGTTCAATTGCGCTTCCGGGTGTACTCGTTTCATTAACTGACAGATTATGTTAAGATTTTGCATACGTTATCAAGGAGTCCTTGGTAGTTCCCGACGATGAGACCAGCATCTTACATCCGGCTCCAGCCGGAACAAGTGTCGAACTTCAAACGTTTTGCTCAATTGCGCTTTCAATTGTACTCGTTTCATTAATTGACGGATTAACAAGTGTCAAACTTCAAACGTTTTGGTCAATTGCGCTTTCAATTGTACTCGTTTCATTAATTGACGGATTGTCTTAAAATTTGGCATACGTTATGAAGAGGATCTTAGCTCTTCTGGACAATGTCTGAGACCAATGATTAACATCCGGTTCTGGCCGGAACAGGAGTCGAACGCGAAAAATTTTGCTCAATTGCGCTTCCAATTGTACTCACTTCACTATTTGATGAATTAGCTTGAAGTTTGATATTCGTATTGGAAGTGTCTTTGACTCTGCCGAACATTGTCGATAACTAAGTTTTGACATCCGTTTCAACCATGGGGCTGGGGTTAGATATCAAAAGTTTTCTACGTTTACGCTTGTGATTGTACTCGTTTTTCTGACCTTCTGGCGGTCAGTAGCTGTCTACCTCTTACTTACTACGTTTCTGGATGATCAGTTACTGTCTTTTATCTGCGCCTCAATACACAGTTCGACGGTCAATAGCTGTCTTTTTCTCTCTGATTCTTTCAGGTCGCCTTTCGCATCTTCACTGCTCGCAGTTTATATATCATAAAATATGTGATTTGGAAGTCCCGGAATTTTCCGGGAAGTCACCGGTTCAGGAACTCCGGTGAAGAGAGCTTGCGGAGGACAAGTTTGTTGTCTAGGCGCAGTAATTTTTTGACTTATAGAATTTCCTATTGAAAGCTTGTATAGAATATAATTCAGCCTTTCTGGACATTCAATTTTATTGCAGCACCAAATCCGAATAGTAGCAGTGTGGTATCAACTGGAGATGACTGGTTTACGGATTTGGGGTTGATGGACACGTCTATAAATAATACGTGTGAGGATTTTGGGATCAGCGTTCTTGAGAAAATTCACAACGAGGAATTTTTTTCATTGGCGGCCAATAATGTCCAACAACAAGAGGAGTCCCAACAGCAACCGCGACAGTCAACGTCCAGTGATTATTTTCCCCAACTACCCCAACAATCATATATTCCCCAGAATACCCATGCCCAAACGAACTACTTAGCCCCACTCCCGGAATCAAATTTCTCAAACCCGATTTGTGTGACTGGAATTGCAAGCACTATAGGCATTGGTGGACAAGATGTTCATCAGAACTATGGCGCATCTGCACAGTTATATCCAGATTATACCCAAAGTTCCTCTACTAGTGCAACTACAAACCTATCGCCATTCGTCACCAGCTCGACTAGCCAAAATATAGTAGCGAATGTCTTTGCTGAAAAGTACGTAATACAACCAGTAAAACAAACAATGAGTCCACTACAGTCACACTCCGTGGCTGAAACGGTAACTCCGAAGCCGAAAAAGCAAAGAAAACCCCGGGCACCCAAAAAGCTAAATGAAACAGTGTCAGTGGTAGGTCACGAACCTGTTCAACCGCCCCTCTCAGGACCGGTTACTCCAAACGTTATGGCAACTCAGCAAACTGATGACAAGAAACCCAAATCCGTGAGAAAGCCTCGAGGGTCTCGGAAAAAGACACCGAGCCAACTTCAATTTCTAACTTCTGAAGCCATAGCCAGTGCTGTTAACCAAGTCTTACCCGAAAGTGGCCAAACCGAACAAGTACAAGGTTCTTCATGTACTGCTCATGATTCGTTAATGCCAACGACCAAGATAAAGGCTCCGCGGAAGTACTACCCCAGAAAACCAAAGCCAAAACCTGAATCATCACAGGACACACAGGAGCCTCTGAATCCGAATGCTGGGACTAAATTATCAAAACCAAAAAAACCGCGCAATCCGAAAAAATCACAACCTGTAAAAACAGGACAGGTTCCACCTACACCATCAGACCAGAGAAATGCCGCCCCGGAGGACCTTTCATTATACTTTGGACCTTCCGATCCTTCTGTATCAACAAATTCTCAACTTACTCTTCACTACGAGCAACAGTCTATGAATCTTTTAAATCAGAAGGTGGCTGGTCAAGTCCCTTCTTTTTTATCAGGAGCGGGAGAACATAACGCTTTCAACCAGCAACAAGTTCTCACTGGGTCAGGAAAGGGCTCTGAAATTATGTCTTCACTGCCAGTGTCTGTTTTTAAAGGGGAACTTAACCAGCAGATACTAGGATGCAATATGACATATTCGAGTCCTAAACCTGTCCGTCAGTATGGACAAGCGTCCTCGTTCACAACAAAGGAGTCAAGTCTGTTCGACATGCTAGCGGCACAGAAATACGAACACCTTCATGGCTTAACTAATGCCAATTTTGTGCCAGAAAATATTTCTACTCTGCAACAGCAAGTAATCCCGTCATCGTCATCAACCTTGGTTTGTAATGTGAACGTGAAGAAGGAAAGGCAACGGTATAAATCACCTATACCGGGTACGACGTCCTCTATGTTTTCCGGGCATGTGGCACTTCCGGGAACTGCAGTTATAAAGGGCGGTTTCAAGTTAGATAAGCAGGAAAAGCAAGGCTCACCACTCCTCTCTAATTCCCCTGCTATTGAGAAAATGTCCGATCTGACACTTTATGAACGGGAATGTTTAAGAAGATACAGACAAGCCCAAAATCTTGCGAACACATCTGACTCTGGAATTAATAGAGGAATAGGCGACACCAGGGAATTATCAGCAGATGAATTGGCATATCTGATGGCAAGGAGAGAAGGGCGGAAAATGCCTCGAGGTATGAACTAGCATTAAGCTTGTAGTTTACTATTACTGTTAAGTAAGAATTCTACAAGTACAGGGTCACGCATAACCTTTGCCACCCCCCCTGCAGCTACAATCTGGGGCAGCCGGACAAAAAGTGAGATATGCATTTTGTAGAGAATCTTATTTCGGATCTAGGGAACCATTCCGATTGAAAATCCGTCGTGCGTAGCGGCGCTGCCGAGCGTTTTAGCAGAAAACGGCATGAAAAGAGTTCTGAAATTAGGGTTTCTGCTACAAAAACATGCCTAAAATAATTGTTTTCAAAAAATCCTTTGATGCCACCTTTCTTGTAACAATTTTTTGCAATTTTTAAAATTTTGTTTGACCGGTTTGGAGAAAGTCGATTTTTCACTGGCAAGGCATCTGGAGGAAAAAATCTGATTTTTTTCAGCAAAACGGCCTGGAACCGAAAAATCGACTTTCTCCAAACCGGTCCAACAAAATTTTAAAAATTGCAAAAGATTATTGCAAAAAAGTTGGCATCAACGGATTTTTCGAAAAAATTACTTTGGGCATGCTTTTGCAACAGAAACCCTAATTTTTTGAGTCTTTTCATCCCGTTTTTTACTAAAACGCTCCTCAGCGCCGCTACGCGCAACGGATTTTCCATTGGAACGGCTCCTTAGATCCGCAATAAGTTTCTCTACAAAATGCATATCTCAATTTTTGTCCGGCTGGCCCAGATTGTGTTGCAGGGGGTGGCAAAGGTTATGCGTGACCCTGTACACGTTGTGCTGCTGCTGCTTCATTAACATAGGGTGGTCGATCTTTCATGACTTCACTTGACAGTGAAGCAATATTTACGTTTATATACTTTGAACTGCTAACTCAATTTTCGCGTTTCAGCAGAACAGTGGACAACCTTCTCTTTATTAAGTCGTGCGACGTAATATACGGAGTAAATGTCTTATTGCGGATGCCTTGTCTGTCTGCAATTGTGGAAGCAATAATCCAAGATAATGTTCATAATGAAGATAAACTAATTATATGCTTTTAAAGTGTGAATGGAAGCGATACCTCGTAATTCAATTGGTATAAGGAAGCGCAGAGCGTCATGAGGTTGAGTATAAGAAATTTGTGGAAGCAATAATCCAAAATAATGTTTGTAATGAAGAAAAATTAATTATGCTTTTAAAGTGTGAATGGAAGCGATACCTCGTAATTCAATTGGCAAGGAAGCGCTGCGCGTCATTAGATAGTTCATTCTAGCATAACCTATTCCGTGCGACTTTCTTTTAGTTTTCAACTATTTTATTATGTGTTGCGTAAGCAATACACTATGTGAATGCGTTGTCCAATTCAATTCAATTCAAACTTTATTTAATGCGTATTGGTGTATAGTATGAAACATACAAGTATGTGTAACACATTGGTGCCAACACCCACGCACATCCGTCCGTCCGTCCGGCCGTCCCCACTTTTCATGCAGAAAATGTTGACGGATTTCGACAAAATTGTCAGGGTAGGTACGCAAGATCACAAGAGTCACCAAGTGTTAATATGACCTTGCCAGGTGACCTCTGACCCAGGTCACCCGAGGTCAAATTTTTAAAACTTGCTGAGAATGGTCTGAAACGTGCATAAATGCAATAAAAAGTGGGTGTCGGAGGGTGACCTTGACCCAGGTCACCAGAGGTCAAATATCCAAAGTTGCTCAGAATGGGACGAAACGTGAATAAATGCAATAAAAAGTGGGTGTCAGAGGGAGACCTCGATGGTCCGAAAGGCATAAATGCAATAAAAAGCTGGTGTCAGAGGGTGACCACAACCCAGGTCACCATTTAGCTGTCTAGTTATACGGAGTATCTATGTGTTGCTGCGTCTTACGACGGTTTATTATTGTACGGAATGTTCTTTCAACTTGGAGTATGGTTCTTAAATGCGTTGTTAAGAGGTTCCTCTCCTTTCCATAATTCAATTTGGAAATATATACTCTGTTCTCTGTAAAGCTATTTTGTAAAATCATACTGAGTCTTTAGGTTCCCAGTTTGTGCTGACAGTGATTGTGGTTAATAAATTGTGTTTTTCCCCTGTTTTATCAGGTGGACACAAGTCGAAGAAGAAAGAAAAATTGTCCAAACCAAGCTACCTCCTTTACCCTTCGATGGAGCCACGTAGATGCACTCTCCCTAAAGCTCAGAGCGCTGTCACAGCAGCAGCGGTGTCGAAACCCAGACCAGATCAGCAGCTACATGGCGATCAAACTCCATCATTGCAGCCTTTTTCACATGCCTTCCGTGCTTATAGCCAGATTGGAACAGAAGGACAATCGACATACGAACAAACCATTAATCTGCTTCGTCCTGCACTTGCAACAAGTATAGTTGCTGCATCACCAAACAGTCGACCGACAATAGTTCAACCGTCTTGCCATTCTTACCCAGCTATAATTTCGAATCCGACATTTCAATTCCCGACAATGATGAGTGTTCTTCCTTCTCCATCTGGGCCTTCAATATCAACGCCCACCTCAGCACAATGTTCCTATCAGCCACAGAATTGTTTTAAAGCTTCCAGTATAGACTCCATTATCAAACGAGTGTCTTCCGAAGGATCTGAAATTCAGGGGTCACACCAAGGTCAAGTACAACAAGTACCTGCTGTGCCTGTGTGTTTGCAAATTGGTTCATCTGGGGAACGTAACAAAGAATCGAGGAAGTTGACTACAAAACAAATGAAAGACACTCCGAATCCGAAACCCGATTCGAAACAAATGACGATAGGCACTCAACCAGTTGAAATTAAAGTTAAGAACAAAGGACCTCCGCACGCCTCATTGAACCAGAAAACCAAAACTAAAAAATCAAAAGATAGTTTTGATGGTCTGTGTGCAACTGAAGGGTCTGATAAGCCGAAAAGGAAGGACGGACGAGGTCGGCCGAGAAAGTCAGTTCAAGCACTTCAACCAATTTCTGACATGCCCCAGGACCTATCATTGCAAAGCAGTTCCAGAAGTCTAGAAATTGTTGCGTCTCGGGCGGGTACAGTCGAGCAGAGTAATCATTTTAAATCACTGAGAGAATTTTTAGCTGCTGGCAATAGCCAAGACGTCGAATCTATTTCAGCTTCATTTGACCAGTCCATAAAGATATCCCCGCCGACTCTTGGGATGAACAGAGCCATTACTTTCGACAACCGCATGATGACAAAGCCAAATATTTCTTCAGGAATGGGAATGTCTTCATTGCCAGCACAAAGTGGATTATCGGAATCATTAGAGGACCACATATTCCAGCTCCAGAGGATGAAAATAACATCAGGTTCAGGGGATCCGAACTGTCAAAAAGTACAGAATTCTGGAATTGGCGGTTCCACTCATCAGAACCTGCCGATTAGCTATGAGTCAGTGGCCCGAACGGGCCAGAGGAATTTCCAGACCCTGCCAAAATACGAACAACCTGGTGTAATTCTACCGAGGGATACAAAGTCAAAGAAAAAAGCTAACAGGGAGACCATGGAGTCTTCTGCAATGGCTACATTGAGTAAGTTATAGTTCAGTGGCTAGGAAAAATATATTTACTAATAGTTACTAGAGAATTGGTATTGGTACACAGGTCCGGTCAAGAAATACGATAAACAACATGTGCGGGACAAAGATGGTCAGCAGAAGCGGAATTCGAAATCTCCAGGGAGTTCAACTTCAAAGTCGCCACAACGTGGTTTGTCAACCGCGGTGATGGACTGGATGTCCAACAGTTTACGTACTGGTGAAACGAAACTCAACATTAACCGGACAGAGTCTGTGAAAGGCAGTGCAAGTGCTTCCATGTCAATGGCTATAACCAGCGGAGACTACGCCTCAATTTTTCCTATAAAACCGTTGCGCAAGGGAACTGCTAGAATTCCAAAATTAACGGTTGCGAAAAATAAGAATCATTCGTTCATTGGTGGCCAGGGTAGGAGCACTTCACAAATTTCACAAATTGAGCGAGTGATAGGTGAGTCTGGTCTTGGTACGTCGAACGCGAACCCCAATTCTGCACAGATCGGAATATCGTTAATGCACAAACCTAAAATGAACCAGGACAGACCTGATAGAATGCAGAATCTGAATATAAAACAGTATAGTGGGAAACGGCCAGCCTCAAACGTGCCAGTGGCACGTATGGGTGATCCGAGTGTTCGAAATACTCAATCCAACATGCGAACAGTTGGCGAAAGTGTTTGGAGTTCAGGAGGACTATTAAGGAATCAGTACTCAAATGCGAATTTTGGCGGATATCAGATGGACAAGCCGAATGCCTATTTGCAGGGTAAAATCCAGCTATTCAAGCAACGCAATTCGGACGATCTGGAGACACAGGAGCTGAAGAAAGGGAAAGGGATATCTAGAAATTGGATCTACTCTACCGAAGAACGACATTTCTTATACAGTGTAAGTTTCAGCGTCACGTTATGTCACATTACATACCCCAATTTCTTGCTTTCGACTGTCAGTCTCAGTGGCTATCTTTCATGTTTTGCCCTACCCTCATTATTTTTTCCAACTGCCCGTCGCCTTTCGCATCTCACTTGATCTCTCATTGTGTTTGCTTCTTCGGTTTCAATTTAGTATAGTATACTTCATTTTGCCATTCACCTAAAATATTTTGTATTCTCAGGAAGGAAAATATTTAGTCAAGAGGGAAGATATTAACAAGAAAAGGGAAGAAGTTGATGTTTGGAGAATCGAAGCAGGATTCCATTCGCTCAAGCGTTATCGACCACGAATTGATTTCAGCCGAGTTTTTCATATCGGAGAAAACACGGTGAGTTCTCGCCAGGTATTTTGCTTCTAAGATGTACGTGTGAATTTTAAGTTAGCTTTAATTGTAAGTTCTATCTCTTTATGGAACGAGTAACCACCGGTCTAAAGCAGAACCACAATAAAATTTAATGTTCCAAACAGAACATTCATAACATTCACCTTTCTTGTGATAGTTTGTGCCAATCAAAAAGGACATCAACCTTTATCTGCTCTACCAGCCAGTATATGTAACCGTTTGTATCGAGACAGATTCCCTCCAAATCATACAATATTTCCAAGCCGATCGGTTTCTTCAGTAAGTTTGGTTCTGGACTATTTTGACGTATTCAATTAAACAAAACTTAATTCTGATTTTTGGGAAAATCTTATTTCAGACACCTCAAGTTTATGTACGAGAGTGAAAAGCTGTATGAAGGTATTTCTTTTCACTTTGACACAATAATTTCTTCAAATAAATGTGTATTTTTTTACACTTTGACGTAATGTTTTCTTGAAATGAATGTAATTTTTTATGACACAGATTACTACCATCTTCTCCAAATACTGGTTTGTCAAGTAATGGATCCGAGTGTTATAGAGGAGGCGATTCTTAAAAAACGTAATTTCAATTTAAATATAAATGTGGTGCATAGCGCGTCTGATAACTCGTAATAGTAATTGGTAAACTGAACTCCAAGTATAAATGGTGTTTATCGCAAAGTACTGTTTCCACGGACGGCCGTTTGCGTTCAAAAGCTAGTTTGACATTATTAATGGATTTGATTTAAATATTTAACGACTTATGTCTCACCTAGTTTTGAACGAATGACTAAATGAATTCATTTCTTGACACAGCTGGCGATGAGCAGTGGAGGCATAGTTGGAACGCAACAGAGAAAACGTTAAATACCATTGCGGACAGGATCAGTGAGAATTCACGATGGAACAAGTCAGTTCTCGTAAGTTAGCTTTTCCTACACTAAAATGTTCTTAAACTAGCTATGAAACATTATCACAGGGCAGGCTGGCGCTGCTGGCAGATATCAACAAAGCAGCTTCAGTTTCAATAGTTTCAATATTTACAGAAAACAGTCAGGGACTGGCCGAAACTGATCATGTCAGCTCTCAAAGTTGATAAAACTCGGATGTGTGAAGCGTGTATTGACACAAAAAGGGTTTCTGGGAAACGAGTGACGCTGAGCGGGCTAGCTTACGATCGTACCAAATTTTCTGCCTTGGTCGAAAAGCCTGATGAACCCAAAGCTGTAAGTCCTTTTAAATGTCTTCTAATTTGTAGACAATTCGTATTTTTGCTTTAAAGCCTACAATTTTCCCGTCATAAAGGCAGGCTTCTGATAGATGTAATTGAATTCATCTTTATAGGATATTCAATTTTGCCATGGTTGTGCAATTATACTAAGGAGCTGGTCTCGAATTGTACATGCGAAGAACGACATTTTTGGATGTACAAGACAGCGAATTCTTCAGCTGATTAAAGCAGCCCCGAGTGGAACTAAACTTGACCCACCTAATGTCCGAGACTTTTTAATGAATGACCACAATTGGGTTCGAAGAGTAAGTTCGCAGTATACAATCATTAAAATTGAATAAAACTAACAATCAACTTATTTTATTTACAGATGTTTCACGACTATCTCATCGTTTTGGCCGAAGGTCATAAAATCATCGAAAAATTTGAACGGCCTGGTCCTCGAACGTATAATCACTAAGTTCCTGGAACTGTTTCTTGATTCAGCAGAGCATATTCTTTTTTATGTCTTTGCAATAACTGACTAATACGTTGTGTATTTTATAAATTATTTCATTTTGTTGGTTTCCTAGACCAGAACAAAATAGCGTTGGATATAAATTAGTTTATGTACCGCTAAAAGCTTTATTACTACGCGATTTATGTATGTGAATCTTCAGTCGACGAAAACTACATCCTTGTAAGAATATTGACAAGATTTTACTTTCAAAAAATCTTGTGTAGCCCTGGTTATTTACACGACGCCTCATAATGTGTTTCCCTTAATTTCACTCAAATTTAGTCCCTAGCCCAGGCTGTTAATACCTTCAATAGTCCGTAAACGTCTACTCAACTGTACGTCTTTGATGTTTCATTCAGTGCAAATATCTGCCAGCTATGCTGTATTAAGTGGAGGGATTCTGTAGGAAGGCTTGAGACGAAGAAGGGTCCTAAATCACTACCGTTTTCACTACTTACATACACACTAATTAATACACTATTATATTTAAACCATGTATTTCAGTCAACAATTTCGAACAAGGGACGAAATACATAATACTATCTGTGCAGGAATTGAGAATTTTGATGTCACATTGGATTGGATTCTTTATTAACGTGTCTTTATACCTCTGTAATTGTATTGTTTTATTGTAATCACACTCGTTGTCTTCCGATGGAATAATAAATCAATTTATAATAAATTTATACTACAAGATACCTTACTAAAATGGGTTAATGTATTGGTACCAGCAAATTATAGACTGTCAAACCGATCAAAAAGGCAACTGCGTACAAGATTGTACAAGTCGCAGTCACCCAGTGTGCGCTGTTTGAACGAATCTCACATTCGTGATTAATTAAAAATAACCCTATTAACTTAGTCCGTGTTCGGGATAGATGGTTCTTATGTTTACATAACATGTACATCATGTGAAATAGAACACGATATAGAATTATAATTCGTCACTTCTGCAAAAGCTAAAACAATGCATAATATAAAATCAGTCCCGGTGTAAATATTAAGGAAGAAAGTATAGCTACACTTTAGTTTGCTCACTCAAGTAAACTATTGACGAATTGTGAAGACTTCCTCAGAAGGAAGGTTGAGATTTATCAAAAACATGATCATAGTTCATTTCTGACATCTTTCGGTTTCCCTTCATGTAGACAACCAAAGTCTTTATTCCTTAATACAATATTTTTACATAGATGTTCGGCAAGACTAACTTCACTTTGTCTTCGATTGTACCATTCCTCAATTTGGCTTTCGTACTTCTCCATCATATCTTCGCACTGAGTTTTAAGATGAGTAATTTCTGCAGAAGGTTTATCCCAGAGTTCGTACGGAATCCCAAGATCAACTTTCACTCCCTTAGCCCTATAAATAGAAAATAGTTACATTACATCAAAAATTGAGTTAAAATATACAAAAGTTAAGACTGGATGTTAACGCATGATCAAATATTCTAATATCAGCTTGGATTTTTTAAAGATAATGGCTCAACTTTTCTATAAGGCCACTAGCCTTTACCACAATGTTAAAAATTAATTTCAAACAATTCTTTTTGGGAAAAACTGGAAATTAGATCTACTCAAAAAGGACTCACACAAGGCCATGAAGGGTGGAGAACGTTTGACTCTGACCCCTGTCAAATCGGGTACTGTCTTTCCTCTCCTTATGAATACTGTACTGTAAAATTCCATCACATGCTTCCTCCATCGATTCAATTAATCGCAATTGACTATCTTTATAATTTTTTTTCTTCTTCTGGTCCAATCTTACGTCAAGATTGTATCCAGTCTCAATGAATCCTCCTTCCTTCCCAGTCTCTTCAAGTTTCAACTCCAATTCGGTCACGAGTATTTTGCAAACTGTAAGAAATTAAATTAGAAAAATAAAAGGTGATATATATGTCCAAATGTTTTCTTTAGTAGCATTTCAAGAATTCTTACAAACAATAAAACTTAGCGATATTACAAAACTGTCAAACGAAAGTCAATGTACAATAATTTCATCCATAATTTCATTTCATTCAAATTTAAAAAATAAATACGCTTAAGGCATTCGACTTAAGGAAGGTATACATCCACACATATTGCCAAGCTGATTAACCGTACTACAGTTCTCCACTTTTGACCCCCCATTTTAATGGTTTTCCTAAAAACATCGATTTTGACCCCTCCCCCCCCCCCCTAATCGAGATTCCTGTACTCC
>JAQFYE010003736.1:0-14623 GCA_034694305.1 Protaphorura glebata
CTGAGATCTGGAAATCACTTTGACTGGATTTCAAGATAATATAGAGATTTTACAGCATGTACATGTCAGAAGTGTTCGGTTGGCGAAATACGGGACTTATATATATATATGTTATATATTCAAATGGATCAGGGTTCGCGGACACACCTGGACGCGACGAGGATGAGATAGTGACAGTGCCATTAGGATTCACACAAGCAACCGCACCCGCACCCGGACTAGGCCCGCCAGATGAATCTGAAAATATTTTAAAACACATTGGTTTTAAATAATGGCGGAGACTGAGGTTATTGACCTGAGCCAGAACTACCTGATGAGTTGTATGAAGTCAAAGTTTCATTTCCGCAGAAATCGCCCGTGGTTCCATTGCGGCCTCCATTAAGGAATCTTGGTCTGGCGTTACGTGTAGGTGGTGGCGGAGACTGAAGTTGTTGACCTGAGCCAGAACTACCTGATGAGTTGTATGAAGTCAAAGTTTCATTTCCGCAGAAATCGCCCGTGGTTCCATTGCGGCCTCCATTAATGGATCTTGGTCTGGCGTTACGTGTAGTTGGTGGCGGAGACGGAGGCTGTTGACCTGAGCTAGAACTACTTGATGAGTCGTATGAGGTAAAAGTTTCATTACCACTGAGGGTGCCATATCCTCCTGACCCAGATGTACATTGGGAACCGTGACCTTGAGGTCGACAACCGCCTGGCCCTCTTGGTGGGGGAGGTGGAGGACCTCGACCTCGATTTAATGCTTCGTTGGCAGGGATGGTACTGTGCTCATTGATAATTTCCAGGACCAATTGAACAGCCTCGTGATTTTCCTCAGTACTACTGATCAAGGATCGGAGGACCCGCAGTAACTTTGTAAACTCGGTCGGCGTCATTTCAAGGGTTACGAGTCCGAATGACCAATAATATTTTGGGAATGAATTTAGAACTTAGTGAACCTATCACGTGAAGATGACAATTTGACCAAAGTTAGGGGTTATAATTAATATGTATGATTATCAATAATTTGTAATTTGGAAATGTGTGCTTCGAATTTGGATAAATTTTGAACCAATAAATCTGGTTATGAATTTTGTAATAATGTGAACTGACCGTACGTTCGAAGAGCTATATAATATCTGTGTTTGATTCGAAACAATTCAATCAGTTTCGTTTGTTGAATTTTGTTGTTATTGAAACGAAAATTTGGTTTCAGTTTTTGATACATGAGTCGCCTAAGAAAAGTTCGGAAAAACGTTCAAAGTTGCTCAAGGCATTATTTTTGGTGCATTGGACCAAGGTCTATAGCTAAAGCCGAACCGTGTATTTTTCGTAGAGATTGGGTTGCTTGCTTCTAGTTTTGTCTAGGGAAGGTACGTCTAGGTTCTAGGTGATTTTAAAAGATTTTTGGATTTTTACTATTCACGAAAGTTCATACGCTGGTAGCTTGATTCTGTTTGAGATCTTGTAACGTAAAAGTTATACGCACTATCAAGTACAAGAATATACGTTTTCCGATGAGACGATACCATTATGAAATCAAAATCACACAGGAAAATCCAATCCAAGTAAACTTTTATTGAAATTGTAACATTCACAAATAGTAGAGGCATTGTAAAAAAATAAAACAGATTTTGGTTTTGTTGAGAAGTTTAAAAGAAATTAAAATAAACTGGAATCACCGAGAAGCCAGATCCTCTGACTTTCAACTTCACAGCCGCCATTTTCTTTACTGGTATGAAAGAGTCAATTTGATTTCGAAGTTTTAAGGTTTCCCCGTTAGCCCCATCTCACACTTCTTCGACAGAAATTGTTGACATGAAGCAAATTTTGTGGTTCCGGATGGTACACCCGATAAAAATCGTGAATCAAAAGAACCAATTGATTGTCGTTGCAGACCAATGTGATTACGGTTTTGATCATTTCTGATTCGCTGCACTGTTGATTTTTGATGCCTTGAAATGTAACTTCTCCACCAGGATAGAAGGGTCCAAATGAACGGAGGTGGAGTCGATATTAAATATCTGGTCTGTGGTCTCTCTCCAAGTCCTTTTTCTTTGTTCACGACAATCAATTGACAAGGACGATAATAGTAGTTGCAGCTGATGTTCTAAAATGGAGCAAAACCAGAAAAGAAACATTAATGTCACTACTTTGATTTGATTTGATTCTTTATTAACGTGTTTTACCAACGCATCCTGATTGCTGATACATTTAAGTATAAGTAGAATGGCTTAATTCAGCGACACAACATCAATAACTAATCTAGACCAATTAATACCAATAATCCAATCACAAAAGACCAATCAGAAAATCCAATTAATAATTAAGCGAGCGGAACGTAGCGAAGCTTTTCTGTTCACGAAGGTGGTCCGAAATCCGTTTGTATCTCTCCCATATGCACGTGAACACTTTTTTGTCCAGAGCTTTTCTCCGGAACTACTGGGCCGTTTGGACTCAAATTTTTAGGGGAGATTCCCCTGGCGGTGTAGTTGTGTCCAAACTACATTTTTGAACGTCTGCTGCTAAGGGGTGTCCAACATAATATTCTACTAACCGAGATATTATTTTGCTGTGCAAGGTATAATTTTCTTGTGCAATGTATTCATTTACTGTGCAAGGTATTATTTTACTGTGTTTTCAGTCTTCCGTGAAATCCCTCTATGCTACTGGGCGATAAAATAACACTCCTTCTTTCTCAAAAGCCGGGATGATGAGCTTCGCTTCGCTCGCTTTTCTGTGGCACAACCGTTGACGGGATGACATATATTCCTAGTTACATAATAGTGCACGAGAATGAGTAACTACACTATTCAACAATAACGAAGAGTAGAGGTGCAGACTTATCAACTTTTTACAAACTCACACAAGCAGGCACAACTTGAGTATGGTAATGTATTAAGGCAACTTGAAGCAAGAAATTTTCATGTTTATACGGATATTCGACCAAAGACTCCGGAAAATAACATATCAATTCAACATGAATAGTTTTAGTCCATTTGGTACTTACCTTATACACGACAAGGCATTATTGACGTAGATTAGTATTCGAAGCTAGTAGCACTAGTTGACTTAGACGATTTCGTAGACGACTTCTGCTTCGGCCATTAGTAGAATTATTCTCAACAGGAGGAGACGAATCTTCACTGAAACCAGAATCAGCTGTAATATCAGCCAACGGCACTGGACTCGGACAAAAGATATCGGAGGTATTACTCGGTGTGTCCACGCAAGGATTTTCAAGGTCTGGTGACGAAACAGACGACGAATAATCGTCAGTTACTAAATCTGGTACTGGACCGGAAGGACTTCACTTATTCTTCACTTATTGAATTTTCACCAAATACAATAAGGACTTAAAATCACCGGAATGTTGTATGTTGTCAGCCCCACTGTCTGCGTTCAGTTAGTCGGCTTCCAAGTTTGAACCCGCCGGAACTTGATGAAGGAGAACTGACCTCTGAGTGAACTTCAGGACATAGATCGGGCTCAACTTGTTCCTCTGTGGCCAATAATTGTTCATCTTCATCCGGAATCAGCGTGTAGTCTCCTAATGATGACGGAAGGCACGAAGAAATATCCTGAGGTTCATGGTTGTCCGGTACATCCAAAACAAGGTACCTCTTCGATTAGTTCCTCGTGTTCATCTCTGACCAAATCGTCAGCTTCATCTTCTGAAGGCAATTCTGAATCAGAATCGATCAAGTCGTCATCTTCTGGATCCCAAGTCCAGGCGTCGTCCATTTCAGCAAGATCGGAATGACTTTCTTCTACATGAACCAAGTCTCCGTAATTCGAACCCAGAAATGAAGAACTTTCTTCTGGTTCTAGGTAGACCATTTCCACTTCGGAGGGCAAGACTTGTTCCACTTGTTCTTCGATTTCATCAGTGTTCGAATTCTCAACTTTACTTCTTGGAAGTGGAGGACAAGTCAGCGTACTCTCAGGTTCTGAGAATACCCCGGTAAGTGTCTCATTCGCGTCACCAGTGCTTGCCACCGTGATTTCTTTGTCCTCGGATGTTTCCTTAATGTTATCTGTCGAAGAGTCATCACGACCGTCGACTTTGTCACCATCACCAGGACCTGAATTGATTTTCTTCGAAGGCTCTTCCGTATTGATATTTTCCGACTGATTGTCCAAGTTTTCCATGTTGTGGTTGTCGTTATGATCCGAATCGTTGTCGTCATTTTTAGAAGTTATGTAGCAGCAAAATAGTTTCTTCCAAAAACTAGCACACGCCATTTTTACCCACGCAGAACTCTCACTCACTCACCCGAAGACAATTTATCTGGACAGAATTTTTGTGTGACATTACCGAAAAAATTGTTCTAGCGTTCTGACCGAGTCTGTGGATCCCGATCGGGGTCATCAAATTTCCCGAAGCGGTTTCAACAATCAAATTGCCGATTGCTGGATCACTTAAATGTAATTAAAATGCATCGGTATTTTGTAAAAATTAATGCTTGGTGTCTAATATGTATTCCACCCCACCTACAGCATGAACCACAATAGGAACAATCAAGTAGAATACCTCAACGATAGATCAACTCAAGTGGGATCACAAGCAAAATATTTCAGCTCCATCTGAAATCGCGTTCCCTCGCAGCGCGCGCTGGAATTTTAAAAATGAGTTTTTTTTCGGTTTTTTAGCCGGTTCTTCAGGGTCCTTCGCCTGAAAAGCATACTTGAATATCTCGAAAAGCCAAATTCACTACCACATTCACAAGTGTTTTCTGAAAATTTTAAGCCATGGTTCGACCATTTCTGAGCAAGTCCATTTTGCCTCAGAATTTCGTTTTCGTTTCGACATTTCGTTTTGATTGGTTCGAAATTTGGTAGAATCTAGACTGTCGAAAACCTATAACGTTTCAATTTCACTTTTCGTTTTGATTTTTATCCTGACAACTTTGTTCACTTATTGTACTGTTAGTGTCTCCTTAGCCCATGTCCTCGGCTCTTGCAAATTTGGTGAACTACTAATCACTTCCCGACACCATCGAATACGTTCCTTAATTGCTGCATCTCTGAAGACTACAAACACGGCGGTTCACATTGTGTAAATGAAAAATACTCAAATCGTCGATGATATTATAGCATTCGATCAAGACTTTCAAGACTCGAGGGAAGGTTTCATAATCGACCCAACTGTCCGGACCGAAACGGGCAAGGATCAACCGGAAAAGTTAACCGGGAAAAGCAAGACATATAATATAACCCTTGCATACCCTATTTAAAAGAAAAATATAATCTTCGTCATTTGGAAGTGATTGGATTGCTAGTTGGATCGAGGGGAACTGTTACCACCTTTTTCGAAGAATTTTGTTCAAAGTTTAAATTGCCAAAGAAATTGGCTATCGATGTTGCCATCATAGCACTGAAAGGATCTTCTTAAATTCTCCAGAATCACTTATATAACTCATCTTGATATATATGAAAATAACATAAAATTAAACAATTTACTAAAACTATTAATAATTTAAAAAAAAAAACATTTTGTAAAACGTATACTGAGTCCTCGGGCTACCATTATTGTGACGGCAGTAATTGTTGCTGTTGAACAAACGATAATGTTCTCTCTCTATACGAAGCCCTAAAGTAATGTAATTAACCAAATTATTTTATTGCAGTTACAATTATGAACTATTCTCTTCGTACATAGTTTTGATGCATTATTACAATGATTACATTGTATCTAAATGTTTATGATCGTTGGACTAGTAACACAATCAAACACGCTTTCAGACTTATTATGGAAGAAATAGTTTAAAGCACAAATAATGTTGGAAACTTCTCTCTCTTCACTTACCATGTTATATTAATACGTTTTGTTATTACATTAGTTGTTTAAGGTAAATACAATTCCTTTGTTTTCAAAATAGTCCGAATGCGAATGTTGCAAACAGTTTATTCTAAAATGACCTAATAAAATCAACTAGCTAGGCCAAGCAAATGAGTTTTGGCCATTTCAATAGCAGCCACGTACAATTCTAATTTGATGTCAAGAGCAGTTCTATCTTGGATTAACCAAGTAAATAAAGACGATTCCTTCATTCGACTACTCGAGAGAAATGTCGTTTTAAAGTTTTGTCTCAGGTTTTATTGCGTTTAAAATTAATAGCATTATTATTGGATTGTGTTTAACTTGGCGTAGTTGCTTCTCGCACCCGGAAGGGAAAATCAAGCAGAAGAATCTGAAAATAAGATAAAAAGAGATTGTTTTTAAACTTGTACCAATTGTGCACGGAAGTATTATTATAGAATATTTTTTTTGCGTATACAAACTTTTGTAAATAATTCGGTCGAAGATCGATAAGAATGACAAACTTATAGATTCTGTACGAAAAAAAAAAACATCGAACGACATTTAAAAAACTATTCTAAAGCTTTGGGAAATTAGTATTTCCTTCCAAATGGTCTTAAAGGGGGACATTGATGTCTTCAAGATTTTCAAACATGGATAGTGTTATTCATTCAAAATACTAGATCCAGAGAGAGGTCAATTGAAAGTAACTGATAATTACCTGGTACGGGAAGAGGTGGACTGATTTGGACTGGCGAACGATTACGCTGTCTTGAAACCACCATAATGGAAATTTCCTTGTGATTAATTGTCTGACTTTACGACAGAGAGGCGGAATTTTACGCCTTGTTCACTTAAACTCGACTGGTCAGTAGCCGGTTGGTCAACTTCAACATGTGCCCGCACATTAATTTTTGTCTTACAAACTGGACAAATGACTCCAAAGAATGGCGAACCCGAGGATGCCGAGGTCGAGCAGCTACCACCGGTGCCCGTGGTTCCATTGCGATTTCTATTCCTTGGTGTGGATTGAGCGTTAGGTGGAGGTAGTGGCGGACACTGAATCTGTTGACCTCTTGATGAGTCGTATGCGGCCAAATTTTCATTTCCACGGAAGTCATTCCCTCCAGCTCCTCGTGGTTGTTGTCCATTATAAGTGCCTCGATCCCGATCTTGATTACCTCCTGGTGGACGTCGTGGACCCGGAAAGCGATTTAGTATTTCATATGCGGGGATGGTACTGTATTCATTGATGATTTGCAGGAGCAATAAAATGGCCTCGTTATTATCCTCAGTACTGTTGACCAAGGATCGGAGGACATCTATCAACTTCTCAAGTTCCGTCGGCGTCATTTTAAAGGCAACGAATTTGGATGACAGATGATATTTTGGAAATTAATTTAGAACTGAGTAAATTCCATGAACTTATCACGTGACGACAACTATTTGGAGAAAGTTAGGGGTTATAATTATGTATGATTCTCGATAATTTGTAATTTGGAAATAATGTACTTCGAATTTGGATAAATTTTGAACCAATAAATCTGGTTATGAATTTTGATGTGATGAACTGAATGAGTCGACGTTCAAAGAAGAACTAGAGACGTCGTTCGACCCCAAACAATTCAATTAATTTTATTTGTTGAATTTGGTTGTCATTGAAACGGAAAAATTCGGATTTGGTTTCCAAAGTAGGAAAAGTTCGGAAAGGTTTGCTTCATTGCACAGGGAATGCAAAAACTGGTTTCGTATTTTTAATCAGTGAGGAATATCTTCTAGACTGAACCTGATTTTGAAAGAAACGCATTGGCGTTCGCTGTAAGGTCATTGCTAAAGATGGACCGTGAGATTGAATTGCTTTCAATTGGTCTCGGGAATGTAATTGGGGATAAGTAATGACAAGTCTCTCTCCGGAATTCCGGATTGTTGTGAGGAAGGTAGTTATGACCCACCCTGTAAAAACAATAGAGGCGCCAAAATTACTCTGATTTCAAAAAAAATAACACAAGATTTGCCATTTCTGAGACTGTGATTCTCTTAATTCCAAATTATTCCAAAATGAAAATAGGAACAGGTCAAATACTTCAGATATTTTTGACTGTCACGTTGAAGGAACAGCAATAATTATTGGAGTGACTAGTAGTGGAGGTGAGTTGAGTTGTCCAGTTATTTTTATACTATTTTACTTCATTTGACAAAATAAGAACGAAATTAAAAAAATCGCGTGGGCACTACGTACAATTCTATGACTGGCTGTCTTATATTCTAGACACTCACCATAGTTTTCTGCACTGCACACAAAGCACCAAGTATTTCAATGAATGTGCTCGATCACTAGAATTTTAAGGCATGGAGAATTGAGTATAGTTTTACGCTTTTACGACCAACCAGTGGGCTTGAAAATACAATTACTTACACTTACAACTGTTAAAACATTAATTTTATTTCGTAATTTTTCCGAAATCTTAAACTATTGTTTAGGCGCTTTGATAAAGTTGAACTATCTTCTGAAGTTGCAGTTTGAAAACGTTTGAAATTTTGTGGACAGAAATATCAACTGAATTGATGGAAGGATGGAACATTATCCAAAAAAACAATCACGCGGTATTCACGGATTTTTCTTTACTTACAACTTATATATTTCATTCGTCATACAATGTCATGCCGGTATTTCTGAAATCAGAAAAAAAACACATTTTATTCTCAATATTCAAGAATTATAGTGTTTAACCGTCGTACGGTCACGTATTTTACACGTTTTAATAGTTTTTGAAGATTTTGTTTCCAGTGATTCATTTGAAGTACACAACTTTCAGCTCTCTTCTTGTCGCTATTTTATCAACTTTAGTGACCACCGATGACGTCCGTTTATTGTTTACCTTTACATAGTACTACTGTATTCTGTATTATATTTTAGATAACCAAATCAAGATGGAAGAAGATTTGAATTCATGTACAGGGATTGCAATGAGCAAACAAATAATAAATACCAAGAAACCTGTGACCCATCCTAAGACTCGTGTCTTGGTCACGGAAGCTATGGCAGAATTGAACAACGAGGGCGGAGTATCGCTCAAGGCAATCAAGAAGTACATCTCTGAGGTCCACAAAGTTGACACTGAGAAAAAGGCACGTCCCATCCGAAAGGCAATCACGAAGGCCTTGGCTAATGAAGAATTAGTTCAAATGAAGGAGTCTGGGAGTCTGGGTCCAAAGGGTCATTCAAATTACTACTGCTTGCCAACGATGCCATCAAACCGAAACATTTCAATTCAGTAAACCCCTTTCTATTTTATCTCAATGTTGCTCACATTAAAACCTTACCACTTCCAAGTTCAAACTCAAACCGTGTAGACTATCCGATTTGTAAAAAAAAAGGTTAAGTTTTTGTCTCATTCACATTTCGCATCTCACCTTCCGATGCGCATGTCAAGTGGGCAAGCCTGTCCCCACGTACATTACACCTAAACGAAAGGGGAGAGGAGTTCAAACGTTGTGGGGCAGCGGGTTTGAGGGAAAAGTGAGAGTGAGAGCAACATTATTCTGATACATTTCTGTCTATTATTTTGTTGTTATCACGTATATTTTACGACGCAATTCATGAATGTTTTTACCTTGATTCAACAGGTGTTTACCGTTGAGAAGAATGACAAGACTTAGAAACAATGGGAGGAGCTTCGATACGAATGTGGTTTTTGTGACTCTTCATTTTCATCCTTCGACTTAAGAACCCAGCACACAAAGGAAGTCCACAGTGATATCCACGAATTCCCATGCAAATATTGTGGTCACTTGTTCCTAAGTGAAATAAAGTTGTACACTCATCTAGTCATTCATTCTGAGAGTGCGGAAGAGCAACCCTTCAAGTGTCATGTCTGAAATGGTGGATTCAGTAAAAAGAAGCAGCTCAAAAAACATTTCCAATTTATCGATAGGGAGAAGGCAACAACAATGAGGTACGTGTAACGCAGGGTTGAATCCAGTCAGGAGGGTGTTAAATCTTTATCGTTTTAGGTGTTAATTAATTTAATTGAAAAGGTAATTCGTACTTCAAAGATAGTTTGAGGAATATTTAAAATTACCGGAATTGTTTAGCTTAAAATGCAGACCAAACGGCTGCGCTAGTTGTTAAGTAAAAAGAAATTGAATTCCCTTTTCTCCAATCACAACCGATGACAGTTCTAAAATTTGACCCTGAAGAGTTGATGAACTATTTCAACAGTTCTCTCTTTCAGGAAGATGTACCGATTCCCGACCTTCGTCTCATGGTAATCGGGGCGCTCGAATTTCTCTTAATGGATCCGATAATGGCTCACGGCGTCTCCTACGAACTCATCAATCGGTAAACTCATTAGATATTTGTTTAGGCTTTTTTGTTATTTCTGTGATATTTGACGTAAAAAAATTTAATTTTCATGAACGTACAAGAAGCATTTTATGTGAAGAATGACTGTTTGAACGAATTGATTGAAATGGTCCGGGAAGTAATTCTAATTCTTTCGGATGACAGAACGTATTCGAAAAATAGTTTACACTTGCATTGGTCGAGTCAAAATATCCAATTTGGTCCGGGAGATTTGGGCAAAGTTCAGAAAGGAAATAGTGAAACGATTAGAAAACGGAGGCGTTCGGATACAGATAAAGATGGTACAGAATCAAAGAGACTTCGGATGGATGTAAATGTTACAAGAAATGAAGATTCGTCCAGACATCATTTGTCTAATGAAGAAATAAGATTTGCTAGAAGTGTGGTCGGCAGTGAGGGAACGCCTGAATTTAATTAGTTCTCAGATTTTTTAATTACACGAGAAGGAAAAGTCTGGGAGTTTTGAGAGGAGAAGCTGTAAATTTAACTAATATGTCCAGTATTTTAGGTGGGGCAGGAGGTAAGGCTTCTAAAGCTTTTAAAACTTTATATGACCTTTGGTTTGATGAGCGAGGAAAGAAAACACAATATTTAAAAACTTTCGAAAGAGAAGGACTAAATCTATCTAATATGTCCAGTATTTTAGGCAAAGCATGAGCTAATGCTGCAAAAGCTTTTATGGACTTATATAATCTTTGGTTTGATGAAAAAGGAAAGAAAACGCAGTATTTAAAAACTGTAGAAGAAAACGGAATAAATCTATCTAATATGTCCAGTATTTTAGGTGGGGCAGGAGATAAGGCTTCTAGAGCTTTTAAAGACTTTATACGACCTATTGTTTGATGAGGGAAGAAAGAAAACACAATATCTAGTCAACCTAATAGACAATGGAGTAGACAATGGAGTAGCTCGGATGTCCAGTATTATAGGTAGATCAGGAAGTAATGCCGCAAAAGCGTTTCAAGACTTACATGATCTCTGGTTTGGTGAGGATGGAAAGAAAACACAATATTTAAAAACTTTAGACGCAGAAGAGATAAGTATAACTAATATGTCCAGTATTTTAAGTGGAGCAAGATCTAATGCCGCATTATCTTTTAAAGAATTATATGACCTTTGGTTTGATGAACAAGGAAAGAAGACACAATATTTAAAAACTTTAGAAAAAGAAGGACTAAAACCTGCTAATATGTCCAGTATTTTAGATAAAGCAGGATCTAATGCCGCAATAGCTTTCAAAGACTTATATGACCTTTGGTTTGATGAACAAGGAAAGAAAACACAGTATCTGGACACCCTAAAAGACAATGCAGTAAGTTTGGCTCGTATGTCCAGTATTTTACATGGAGCAGGAGCTAAGGCTTCTAAAGCTTTCAAAGACTTGTATGATCTATGGTTTAATAGGAAGGGAAAGAAAACACAATATTTGAAAACTCTAAAAAGAGAAAGAATTGATCTGTCTAGTGTATCCAGTATTTTAAGTAGAGCAGGAGCTAATTCTGCAAAAACTTTTAAAGACTTACATGACCTTTGGTTTGATGAGCAAGGTAACAAATAACAGCATTTAAAAATTTAGAAAGACAAGGAATAAATCTATCTAAGTATGTATCATTGTAGGTGGAGCGGGATCTAATGCTCCTAAAGTTTTGAAAGAGTTTTATGATCTTCGGTTTGATGCAGAAGGAAACAAAAAACAGTATTTAAAAACTCTAGAAAATGAAGGAATAAATCTGAGTAATATATCCAGTATTTTACATGGAGCAGGATCTAATGCCGTAAAAGCTTTTAGGGATTTATGTAATCTTTGGTTTGAAGAAGGAAACAAATAACAGTATTTAAAGCATTTTATTATGAAAAAAGATGGGGAACAAAGTTTTTCACTGCATAACTTATCCGGCATACTAAGTGGAGCAGGAGCTAAAGCTAACGATACTTTTAAAAAATTGCATAATGCTTGCTTTAACGACGAAGGAAAAATAACAAGACTTTTGGATGACTTCTATGATGCAGGTTTCAAGCCAAGTAACGTATCCTCTATATTATGTGGAGCAGGAATCCGTGCTTCCTTTATTTTAGAAAAATTGCACAGTGTTTGTTTTGACATCGAAGGAGGAAGATCAAAACTTGACGATTTCTGTAATGTAGGTTTTAGATTAGGTGATTTATGCAGTATGTTAATGAAAAAGGTATTTGAGGCATTTCTCAAAAGAAGGTTTTACGCCGCAAATCTTATCTGAGATATTACATGGAGCAGGAGCTAATATTTCTGCTTTTAAAGATTTTCATGACATTTGTTTTGATAGGAAGGGAAACAGAATGCAGCCTTAGATGATTTTCTTAAGTCAAGATTTAGAAGCGATTTATCCAGTATATTATCCATGGCAGGAAATAATGCCACTTCTATTTTGAGAAGTTTCCATAGATTATGTTTTATTAAAGAAAGTTATTTAAATCACTTCTTAGCGGAGAAAGAAACTTTTTAGGCCGAAAAAATTATCTAAGGTGTTACATAGAGTAGGACTTAGTATTTGTTCTGCCTTTGAAAAATTGCATGGATTTTGTTTTGATAAAGCAGGAAACAAAACTAGTTATTTAATTTAAACGATCTTATGAAAAACAACTCAATGAATACGGTAATTGATACACTGTATAAAAAAGTAGAGAAAGTTAAAAAATACTAATTGAACTCATAAGTAAAAGTTTCAGAAGAATCCTGGTTGTAATTTTAGAAAAATATGTTTTTTAGTCGGGTTTTATTCGAATTTTATTTTTAACAGTTTGGTTTGAGTCTCGGTCGCGTCAACATCATCCGTCGTTCACGCATTCTGGTACACAGAGTTTGTATTACTATTAATTAAGTAATTGAGTCGACCTGTAATTCTAATTAGAAAAAGTATGTGAAAAGTTGGGTGAGTTAAGTTGATAAATTCCATGAAAATTGTATTTTGAGAACAATAATGTGAAAAAGTAAAATAAACTAGTAAAACATTTTTGTAACACGTATACTGAGTCGAAGGGCTGTCGTTAATGTAACGACAGTGATTATCAATAAATGGTGAGCTTCTCTCTTGTATAATACTTTGAAAATGTAATATTCTTTAATATCAGTATGAATTAAATGTTTCGTTTGAAGACTGGGAGGATTTTGGACATAAATGCAGATGTAGGTCACAGAGTAATAGGAATAATTGATCGGGTCAGCTCAGGTTTAACTAACGAGGGAAGTACTTAGGATGCAACTCAACGATCTCGCCCAAACTTTTTTTTCTACAAGACCTTTGCCCCAAACATTCAAAAATGTCATTAACTCGAGCGTCTCTCAAAACTCGATTTTAAAAAAAAAAATTAAATTTTTAAAAAAAAAATGCAAAGAGGGGTTGTTCGTTTTGTTCTCAAGATTTTCGCATGGGATATGCCATGGAACTTTCTACCATAACTGATATCAAGGACCAAACAAATTTTCCGGAAAACAGTTGAAATGTTTGGAATAATAAATTAGAAGATAAATGTATATTTTAATGTATTTAGTCCAGAAAATAATAACTATTCAGTATTATAATAGGAAGTATTGATTTCTGAGCCAAAATACATTCAAATATGCAAAGTTATCAGTATTCACTAACGTTGGCTCAATAATCCAAAATAAGCACTTTTGTAGTAAAAATTGTACAGAATGTTCCGATATTCGGTCAACCGGGAAATTCTGGATATCGGATATTGAAAATTTCGATAATTTTATGAATTATCGTTGGTGCCGTACAGTTGTAAGGTTAGAGAACGTTTCGCGAAGAAGATGCCCCCATTAAAACCTGTAACTTATGAACTAAAGTGGTTTCGTCGCTGGCCTGCAGACCAGTGTGTTCAAGAGCACTTCAAATATAATAATAATATATTAAATATGTATATAGCAGAAGTGAGGTACTCTGTGTCAGCTTTCACCCTAGTTGCGCAGTTTTCATTTTCCGGCCACTGTGCCGGATACCGAATGTCTATAGATATCCGGCCAACCGGATAAAACCGGATATCCGTTGCATTCCAATACGTAAAATAAGATATTACCGGTGCCACAATTTGCGAATCTTTTTTAAACTTTTGAAACCACTGCAAGAACCGGCGAAGGTCTAGCAGGTGAAATTCTGTGCAGGCTTTTCATTGTCTGCCTTCGTGTCACGAATTTTGGACGCTTCGTACTTATGGTATTATAATTTCAGCTAAGAAACTAGTTTCAAATCACACAAACCAAACATCATTTCCAGATGTAGGTTTTAATCAAAATACAACGGTTTGGAGAAAAGTTCTAGTGAAATTACAACTACACTTTATTGCATTTAAATTAAAATACATATTGCATTGTGTTCCAAATTCAGTTAAGCATAAATATTTCCTGCACCCTGAGGGTAAGCCAATAGCCAAGCCGAAGAATCTGAAAATAATATAAGGAATCGTTTTAAAATTAAATGAATTGTACAATGGAA
>JAQFYE010003737.1:0-14622 GCA_034694305.1 Protaphorura glebata
ACTGAACTGGCCTAGTCCGGTTCGAACCGGACTAGGCTGATTCGAATCGGTCTAGTCCTAGTCGACTCGGCGTAGTCTGGTTCGAACCGGCCTAGGCCTAGTCCACATGGCCTGGATATCCACCTGGACTGCAACATATACATCATTTTCTTATCCCCAATCGGTAAGGTTACAGGTTACGGAGCGTGTAAACTGTGTCTGTGATGTTGACAGACAAAAATTTTAAGGCTCCAGAAAGTAAAAAAAAATGGTTACACTTGGAACAAAATGAGAGAAAATTGTAATGTACACAGAAATTAAATTCGTTTGAATATGAGCACTACATCAAGTCTACGAGTACTAGAGATGTACTTTCAAAGGGAGGTTTCCAACATTTCCGGACTACAACTGGCGAATAATAAAAAATAATATGAAAACAAAATGGTGAGATATACATTTTATAATAAATCTCACCAGTATGTTGTGTAATTATAATAAATCATTATATTTGTTGTTTCTTATTGGGAAAAACAGTTTATTTATTTATTTTATAACGTTACTCATCATCCTATTGCTGAGTCCTTACGTTGAGAATAGATTGAAGTACAATGAAATTAATTAATTAATTTAAAAAAAGTTGTAATCTTATAAACTAAGAAATATAGTTCGATATGGAGTTGTTTATTTGTAAGAAAACATTTTTTTACAATCATGCATTGTCATAATTGTCAAAAAATTGATCTCTCGTGAGCAGCTAAATTGTGGAAGACCCAAAACGAAATTAGTAAAAATTGGTCTCATCTTTTACACTGATGATAACGGGAGAGAGTAAAGGTTTGCTTAATGTGGATTGCGTGACTTTTAACGAATTCCAGAGACTAGAAGCATTCTGGATTCTCGTCTGGGTTTTTATTATGTGCGTAATAGTTCTCCATTGCGTGGTTTGTTCTATCAAATGGTACAGTAAGCTCTAAATATTTCCAAATTCTCAATGAACTAGAGTAAAAAGTAATTAATTAATAATTAATTACTCATTTAGCTTGTAAAGTCTTGTCATACAAATATGGATTTGAAGGGTAACCAATCCCTGTCACCTAAGGTACATGGTGGTCAATTCAAAATCAACAGCAAAAAAGGAGAAAGTGTTAAATGATTAGTCTGTAGGAACCGTACGTTCAAATCGGAGTTTAAATGAACATTTTTTACAAATATTATAGGATTTGCCTATTTTAAAATGCTAGCACACCAATTGCAATTTATTGATAAATTCTATACGAGTACGCATCTCACCCTCAACTTTTTAAGTTCCCGTCATCCTGGGGGTGCACATTTGACCAGCTGTGTGTCAATTGTTACGGACCACCGTATACAATAAGTTTGCAAAAAGCAGCGAAAGAGTTTTAATATAAACTGCAATTAAAATACACAAACTCAAAAATTAACGAATTAATAATCCGAAATTGTATACACACGCTTTGTACAAAGGAGCTGTCACTCATTAGAGACGAGACCAAGAGTGTTAATGAACTTCAAGATAGTGTCAGGCCGTGTTCCTGAGCAATTACAGATTATGAATGTTTAAATAAGCCCGCGATTAGCGTTTAAAATACATCACCTAAAACTTGGTGAATTTCCACGGAATACCCTCATAAAGAACAAAAAAATTTGTTTTGGTTTTGAATGGATTTATCGGTAGACATTTTTGAGAAAGATATTTATTTAATCTCGAGCTTTCGGGAAAACATCTAATAATACAATGGACTGAACTAATGACACACTCACAATGGAGGATATGCAGCAGTAAAATTAATATTCGGGTGTACATGGAAAGACTTCTTACAATTAATTATTCATTCAACACGGTTGGACAAATCTGTGTATTTTGTGCCGTTTCGTCATTTTTTTTATTATATTCACAAACTGTCCTTTCTGTAGTTAGCAGATAAAATAGTTGTTTAAGACAGAATTATGTGTTGCAACTGCGAGACAAGCAATGAGCATATCTGTATGTGTGAATGCATTTGAAAAAACCCGGAAATTAATAATCTGATCCAATCCAATCACTACAGGCAAATATATGTTCAGGAAGAACTGAAGCCACACAATCGCATTGAAAAACCTTCTCCGCAAGAGATAGGCCCGAAATAATCATTTTCAATTTCGGTCACGTTCTGCGGAGTGATTAAAATTGACAAGTGGGTATAGGCAAAATTGACAAGTAGGTATAGTGGAATACCTTTAACTAATGACATTTTCCTTCGTGCGAGATGGTCTGAGGCTCAACTAATGATTATTTCGGCCAAACTTAATTCTTTATGGCGATAGGTCAAGTGAGTTTCTTCCGTAAAGCTACTAGCTGAAACCGATTTAACAAATTAGTGAGTACAATTATCTCTTCCGGTAAAGTATAAATTGGCATATTAACTTTCGGAAGTCTGAATTTCCTTGAATATAGATTATATTGCGTTAAATGTTATTATGTAGTTCAGACATTTCTTCTAATTGTACTGATTTCCAGTTGACATTATTCAACCTTGAGTTCCGCTAATCCTGTTAGGAAATGGGTATCTAGTTCAATAGACTATGAATACCCAGAGATTAAATATAACAGGTAATTGTTTCTGGTTAAATAAGACCTTACCACGGGGTGAATGGCTGTTGGGACCAAACGCTGGACTTCATAACAAACCTGATCTTACGATGCTGTAATATGTAGAGTTAGTAAAGTAGCTCGAAGCAAGTTCATTTGAGCATTACACCGGACTGAAGACCTGTAGCTTGTAGCTGTTACGAGTTAGCCTCGCATTGATTCTTTCTCAAATTTAAAAAACTCGATTTCGGCCTTTCGGGACTGAATTTTATGGATTCTGAAACTAAACTAAATTTTTTATAGGATTCCTCGAAGTCCGCCAGCCTAGTAGGACTTTCTGGAACGATTGGCCGATTTGCAATCTCAAAATTCTATACCATGCCTCGACTGTAGAAAAAAGAATTACATGACGATTTACACGTACCTGGCCGATTTTTGATTAATTGTCAACAAACTGGAATAACCTAATATATTTTTTGCTTTAATTTGAGTTTAAAATTTAAATTCATCTGACTTCGGATACTTTAAGAAGTTTACAAATCTTATATTTTTTATGTTAATAATTGAAAATATAACATATAAAATTAGAATGTGGAATCCATTATTCAAATAAAATGAAGAAATTAAATATCGAAATCAGTATAATATTTGTATGCGCACCTAGTAATGGTTATGGACTACGCTGTAACACATACGCCAGTAATTTAGTCGCATCGAGTCATACGGCAGGTTTTGCAGTGACAATTAAATTTTAATAGCGACAGGACTCGCTGCCGGTGTTTAAAAATGTCTTTTGTAATATTATTAGATTGCTACTATCCCAGGTAAAAATTTTCTCCAAATTAAGTTGACACGGTACAAGAATCTCGACAGGTAACGATTTATTGGTCACATTCATCATTCGACACGGAAAGCTTGGACGAAAATTTACAACTCTTTAAGTGTTAACACAATTAAATTATTTACAGCTTCAGCACAATGGTCATGATTCTTGTCTACTTCTCTGAGGAGATCATTTCTGTTC
This sequence comes from Protaphorura glebata, assembly GCA_034694305.1. NCBI lineage: Eukaryota > Metazoa > Arthropoda > Collembola > Poduromorpha > Onychiuridae > Protaphorura > Protaphorura glebata. The sequence continues at coordinate 3,594 of JAQFYE010003737.1, forward strand.
CACACATTTCAATACATAAATTTATATAATGGCAGTTTTGCAACCGGGACTGTGAAGTGCACCGTTAATTTAATATTACTCACAACATATAGTGTTTTTCAGTTTATACATTTCTAAATACATCAATTCATTTTACATATATTTTGTAAACATTTAGGAAGGCAAGAACAATGGCGCAAAATACTTTATAAGTAGAATTAACAGAGAACTAGAACTCAATTTTATTTAATCCTAATTCTTTACGTGTAGCAAAATATGCTGTTAAAGTGTTAATACAAATACATATTGAAAGCATCACAGGTGTGCAGCGTTTTTCAGCTTGAGTATGATTAGCAAGATTTTAATTTGCAATAAGAGGACGTTACCAGAATTCATTACCCTTTGGGTCTAGAATTGCCATCTTCATACAGCGCTGCTCTGATTTACGCCAGGAAATTGAGTCGAGAGATACATATCGTGTTAACTTGTAGCAACTTAAATTATGTGAGACAATTCAGTATATGATATTTTTGAAATTCAGTGTTTTGAATTCGTGGTAGTCCCTTGTCTCCATTTTAGCTGTGGTGACGTCGGGCTCAATTCTGGTAAGGTCCATTAAACTTCAGCCGGACCTTGGTCAACTTTTTTCGCATCATTTTCTTCAACTGGTTCCGGTTCAAGAGATGATGTGCAAAAAGCACACTTTGTTGCATTCTTGTCAATTTGACTGCAACACTTGGGACAATTCCTTTTGGTGGATTCCTCTTTTTTCTTGTATTTGTCCATAATCCATGTTGACGGAAAAACAACAGCGTAGTAAATGACGACTGCCGTTATAACGAAGGTCACGAGAGCATCAATCACACTTCCATATCTGAATCGACTCCCATTGATTTCAAAAAACTCCTCTTTGAAGCTTGGTTGAGAACCAAATATCCCAATAAGTGGAGTAATTAGTCCACTCGTAAATGCTGTCACCAAATTTCCAAACGCAGCTCCAATCACAACAGCCACAGCCAAGTGTATCAAATTCCCACGGAGAAGGAAATCTTTGAATCCACCCATGTTTCAAAAAACTGTTTTCTTTTCGTGTTTTGTACAAAAATTGTATTTTCAGCGTAATGTTAAATATGACAAAAATATTTGCTCAGTTCAAAAGTGGTTTGTTTATGATAAGATATACTTGTGTGTTTAGACTAAGGGTATTTTTGGCTGAAGAAGGTGTGGTGCCAGGCGCTGTGCGAAGTTTCCCATTTGGAATGCAACATGTAACTCTTACGGAGTTGAAGAAAATCGATGTACAGACGCGATCAATAGAACATAGCTCGTAAATGTTCCACACATGAACAAATGGGTGAACATAAGAGCATTATAGCACGCAATGAAAGGGGATTATGAACAATGAAAATTTATGGGATATTAACACCCCACAAATTACAATTGCCCTCATTTAAATCTATAATTCATAATAATACCTATTAATTGACAATAGCGGCAAGCCATGGTCAAATGTCAGCGTATTTAAGAAAGTAATGTGAATCGTTTCTTTCAGCAAGGGGGGAAATTTTAGAAGCATCGACTGTCTAAGCCCTAGCCTACCTGAGGGATCGAATCCTCAACACAGCAATGAGACGTTTACTAATTTGATTTTTTCCCCTTTTTTTACGACCCGGCACTGCATTCGGGAGAGACAGTTTAAATCTAATACCGAATTCGCAAGAGATTCTGTCGAAATACTTGAGCACCACACTAGTAATACTTTATGAGTTATTATATACAATTTAAATAGTAGTTTATAAGTATAAATAGTACAAAAATTATACTAAATGAATGGTCTATCCGCTTTTTCGAATTTCGGGATGTGTTTCTAGAAAATTGTGTATTCCACGACACGTTTCGTCATTTTTATAAAATGTGTTCATTTATTAATTAATTAATTAGTTATTCCATTATCAAGGTCAAGTCATAATGACACCTTTAAACCAAAATTGCATTTTCAATTACTAACTTTTTTGCGGATCATTTGAAACCGAAGCAAACAAACACAGTCAAAATTTACGAGAGAAGATTAATTTTGCAGTAATGCGTTCGTCAAAATGAGAATTCTGAACCAGCATAGCATAGCAGGGTTGTGCGTTTCCTCCCACGTAGAAATAGACGACAAAGAATGTGTGATATCTGTAATCAGGACTCAAGATAGAAAACAAGTCCAGAGTGTAGCCCCTAGTTTGTTTTTTATATCTATGTGTACGTTAGGCTTTTGAATGTATACATAAGTAGAGTAATTCAGTTCACTTTGATTCGATTTAGTATTTAATCATCGTGACAAGTCATCATTGATGTTATTAAATATATTAATCCTGTATAAATTTTGCTAATTTTCAAGAATCAAGTAATTTATAAGTTCAAACTTCAAAACATGGAACAAAATTCATCACATCTTCGAATTCAAAAAACTCCTAAATCCTTCAAGGTGTTTCTCATGCCATTGAGCATTGCTGCGTACCGTACTTGCAGAATTCCTCAGAGAATTCAGCACTGTTTCTGGAAGGTCGTCGTTGCTTGCAATAAAATTGTCGATCTAAATTAAGTGATTAGTCCGATATTAATGCAATTAATTGATAATCAGTTAAATAAAACAAGAAACTTAAACTATTGCAATTGATTACCTCCACAGCTTTTTCTTCCGAACCGAAGTAATTGCTCAATGTTCCAATCACGCTACTAAAAGCACTTCTGTCTTCTGTCTCCAATCTGTTAAGAATCGAATATTCAAAACACGATATTAATTTATTTTATTCATTAATTTCGCAATCATATACACGTACAAAGCAAGAATCTCTTCTTTCTTATCAGTCAGAAATTGGAAGGCCAACTGTCGTCCAGCAGAGTTTTCTGCCACCTTCTGAATTAATGTAATTCCATCGGCTGGGAGTACTATTCCGGATGTTGAATCGATTGCCATATTTAGAACGCTTTATAGAAATAGTAAATTTTCTTATTAACTCGATACACAAATTAAATGTGTCTGTAGAGAACAATTCCAAAGTTTAGTATATTTACTCCTGTAAGAGTACTTCCGTCAATGCGCAAGCCAAAGAATTTAGTAGCAATCCTTTCTGTCGAACAGTAGTCGTGGATTTCAAATATTGCTCAAGTACAAATTCTTTAATTGCCGCATCTCCATTAGAGCTGGCAACAGCTGCACAAAACATCATGGGTTGGACATCAGAGGGGATCCTAAGTAGATTATTTAGTATAACACGCGTTTAGTAAATTAAACTAATTTATTTTTCTGTATTTTGAAGTAATTTGAGATCATTCTGGATTTTTACCTGGCATTGTCGTCCGCCATCCACGCCGAAATCAACCGAGTAGCCGTTTCGTAGCACAACGGGTGACCCATACTGCAAGCCCAGTCCAAATATTGAGCTCTAAGCATGGACTTCACAGGACTCTCGCCTCGAACTTGCTCAGTGCCGACTTCAATAAGTGGAGGTGTCACTTTACTCAAAACGTATTCCTGAAATGAAATAGTTTGAAAAAATCACAAAAAAAGTTCTCAACATTCCTAGTGACACAATTCAGATAGATAGAAAATGAGCAAACAGACTTTGCCCAATTTCTCTGTAAGTTATGGAGAAAGCAAGAGAAATCTCCAGCTTCAATTCGGAACGCGATTTCTAACCAGTCATTTACTTAACACGATTCTTACATTCATAAATTCTTTTAACATTGCCATACCTTAAATTGTTCAATCACATCTGTCTCACTCAGGAGTGCATATGGTTTCCTGATGTGATTAAAAAAAGTTGTCCATACAACTGTAGTGGCTTCCTTATCCAAAAATGTTGTGAACTGTAAAGCGTCCTCAATTTTGGCATATGCTGTAAATTTTATCATGAAAATAATCAACCGTACTTTGGGTATACATTAAAATTGGAAATGATCATTAGTGTAAAAAATTACACTTACAATTGTAAGCTGAAGCAAAATAATCATCGAGGAGTTGACTTCGACTTGAAGGACTGATTACATTGTGGTCCCTATCAAGCTGGGCTTTGATCAACGAAGCATAGTGGTTATCGTATAAGGTTCTATAGTAGCCTGAGAATTTCAAAGAAAAATTGGTATAATTAATGAATTGAAGTAATACAATGTGTCTCCGAAAAGACGCACAATCGTTTGGTCATTTTTGGCGTAGTTAAAAAGATTTATGTCACAGTCAAGCAAAAATTTCACCAATTTTTAATTTATCAGTTTACAATGAACATAAATTATTCTCATAATTTGGGGTCTCCGAAATCCATGCAAAATTGTAATTAGATTAAATTGCGTACGTTACTAAGCTGATAAAATAAATTATGAGGAGTTCTTTGATTGACTGTAACATAAATTTGTGTAACCACGCCTAAAATGACCAAACAATTGTGCGTCTTTTATGGAACACCCTGTATGTAAGAATATATGCCATATTTTAAGGTTCAGTTTGTTTTACTTCTAGCGTCAGGATTTACGATAAGCCATTCGGAAGTGGTGGTCACAAAGTGGGAAGTAAGAAGGACGTCTTTCTCAATCCAGAATTTTGGAGCCCAATTGGTAGATCCAAAATCAGGATTAGATTCTGTTGCATAACTGATTGGAACTCTCCAGACTTCTCTTAGGGGTTCATCTTTAGGAATTGCGTTTGTATAAAACTTTTCCTACGGTATTAATTCAATTAGGAACCCGGATTGCTATTCAGGGATAAAATCCAAATTGGTTCAATTCGGTTACCTGTGAAAAGTAAATACGTAGGTTTCCTGCTTTTGAAACACGAATAAGAGGATAACCGTCTTTCAGAGTCCATGTGTCCATAATGCTCTTAACCGTAACATCTGGAGGGAGCGTACCCCTCTCATGGGCTACTTCAGACAGCACTTCAAATAAGTCATCTTGGATGGCGGATCCATAAGCGCTAGTATTAATTTATATCATGACTTCATTAAATTACTATTAAAAATAAAAATAATTCAAGATACACGGAAATAGTGTTATCAATTTAAACAACATAATTTGACAGTGCTTTCTACTAAGTAAGCTCAAATAATGTAAAAACATATAAAATATGGTTTGCTATTTTATCTCAAGGAAAAGTGTCCTTGATCCTAATAAATGGCCCTATCTCAAGGAAAATTTTAATTTATATCGGATTTAATAATTAATACTTACAATTTGATTAAAAATATTTGAAATGACTCTCTCATAACTTCCTCAGTCAAAAATCCTTGCATCATTCTGATTAGTGACGCACCCTTCTCGTAAATAATTCGACTATATTGGGTTGGCATTTCATGGGTTACAGGACTCCTTAGAGGATGGGTAGTAGGTCCAATATCAAACTCCATTGCAACTTGAATCGTGTCAAGAATAAACCGGTCCAATGGTTCCAACTGTGGTTCTGCATCATGAGATCCAAAAAATTGAAAGTACCTAGCGAAACCTTCTTTCAGCCACAAGTCGTTCCACCTATGAAATATTTAATTATAAGATAGATATACTGATACGGGAATTAATTGACGACGCCGCGTCAATTAAACTATGGAGAGGTACCCCTAGTAGTACAAGGAAACTCTAGTGAGAGGAAAGCCTAAGTGAATTGTTAGCGGTCGTCTGTTCCACTATATCACGATAGACTGGCAAATTCTAATTTAATATTTAAAATTTAAAATCTAATAAATAGTTTTAAAAATTTTAACTGACCAAGTCATTGTGACGAGATTCCCAAACCTGTGAAACATACAAATCGAAAAATCAAATATGTTGCCAGAATTTAAATTGTAAGTTAAATAATTCTAATACCCACCAATGATGAACAACTTCATGCGCGATAACAGCTGCTTGCCTCCATTGTTCGAATTGCGTTGAATCACCATCAAAGAACAGCATTAATGGCACACGATAAGTATTCAAACCTAGGGAAATTAGACTACTATAGATTGGAAGTGACAAATACTCAGACCAGTCAGTGCTGACAAAATTCAAACAACTCTCAAAACTAATTTAACATCGAACATTAGGATAATTGGCATTTATTTTTTATACATTGGCAAAAATCACGCTTTATGTGGCAATCACTTCCCTTCGTACGCAAGAAAATATTCATTCTAACTCATTTACTACATAGAACGTTAAAAAAAAATTACCCCAATTTTCCATAGCTCCAGCCGCGAAGTCGGGAATTGCAACCGAATCCAATTTCTCAAGCTGATAAGGACTGTTGAAATAAGTCTCAAAATATTGAAGGATTTTTGCCGCCGCCGCTGCTGAGAATTTAGCGTTTTCATTATTATCTCCCATTTGATCCGGTGGTCCCCAAGTCTGAAATTGAAGAAAAATTACTTATCAGTAATTATTGCTAACTAACGTAAGAAGGTTCAGTTGATTCAGCTATATGAGGACTAGAAAGTTTGGCGACAAGGAATTGAACCCGGATAATGCAAGAGAGACTAGGCACTCAATGCACCGTACCGTAACCGCCTCAACTTTCCATTGTGGACCAACACCAGCCTTATTTTTTTTAGAAATCCGACATTTTTGTGATATTAGGAAAAGGAACGAAGAATAAGTATGCGAATATTAGCGTGTTGAAATGATTACTACGGCATCAATTAATGTGCTGATTAGTGAGTAAAAAATAACGACTTACCCTGACAGGAACTCGAAATAGTTCTGAAGGTGCGTCTTCCGATGCGAAATCTGATACAATAATTGCAACTAAATACGTAGGCATTAGAACAGTTTGGGCATATGTGTCCCAAACCCAGCCAGGTACACCATCTCTATTGAAAGTTAAAAAAAGGTTACAAATTCCTCGACGAAACAAAATTTTGAATTTTTTATTCATTACATTGGTTCTGGGTCTCTCACTTTGTGAGCATTACTCAAAGTATGATAATTGGCCTCCACCTCAGCTCGTCCAATTCGAATGTCAAAGGTCGCACGGAAGGCAGGCTCATCGAAGCATGGAAATGCCCGTCGGGCACCAGTGCTTTCAAACTGGGTTGTGGCAATAAATCTTAAAGTGTAAATAATTAAATTACAGAGCTATTACCGAAAAAAATGTATTCCGAGCATGGTGAAAGAAAACATGAAACAGTGTTGTGAATATTCGGTCAACAATAAAGATTAATCCCGACACAGCCAGTCAGAAGTTATATTTACTTGGCTTTACTTTCTTTCTCCGGTGGTCGTATCTACGTAAGAACTCCGATAAAGTCCAGATAATCCGCTATTTACTTCCGAGATAAATGTTATGTCAATCAGATATTCGTTGTCAAGAACTAGATTTTCTATAAGTGCAATCGTCAGGGACATGGTTGTCAGATCCTGGGTTGTTCCTGTAACCGGAAGGTCGGCACCAGTTTCCAAATTCTAGTAAACGTCATAGAATGATTACATTAAAGTTTTCAGTAGCCACAATGTAACAATGTAATGTCAGGTGATGCTTTTCTAAAAAATCGCTATCCTCGCTTCAAGATTTTTAAATTAAAACACCTCGGTCAAAATAAAAAAGGACATTTATGATCTCCAAAGGTTGACCTTCAAACTTTGATAACGAGGTCGAAATCTAAAAATATTCAAATTAAACGAAAAGAAGGAAGACAATGGGGGCACAGAGCTCATGGGAAAATGTACGCAGTTACGGGCCAGAACAGTTTAGCCAAAATTATGTCAAAATTAAATAAAACCGAATAAAAATATTAGTATTTCAAAATAAAAATAAATCAAAATCAAAAACAAATCAATTCAGTAAATTTTTTCAAATAATTTTGATTTAATTTGCTGGATGAAATGAAAAGAATCCTGAATTAATTCTTGTTGTAAAGTAAATTACTATTTTGTTTTACTTTTTATTTTCCCAAGTGGTGGCTCGTTTGATTTCAATAAGACGAACCACCACTGCCATTCGTGTAATGTAGCCTTAGAATCCATTCTACTTTAATTGCGTAGACATAATTAACTGATCTGATTTTGTCGTGCTTGAATTGTTTTTGAATTGAAATTTTAAATACATAAAATGAACTGATTCAGAATTTTTATCGATCGCCTATTTCAATAACAAATCTATGTTTTGTTAAATTTCTTTCAAATAGACGAGTCCTCCCTTGCGAATGGTTACTCAAATTAGTGAAATAAAAATAGTTATCTCAGGCCAATTCTGAAATTTCGTGACTGCTGGTATTTTCTATATTGATTGAAGTTATAGACTAATTACATGATTTATTAAATGGGCACATGAAATTAAAGTAGAATGGAGTCGAAGCCTACAGTACAAGGATAGCACTGTTGGTCCGCCTTATCGCAATCCCATAGTGAAGCCACCAGTAGGGAAAATAAGAAGAAAAATACTAAATCAAAATCACTTTACAAAATACAATAATATTTTAAGAATTTATTTATTTCTATTCAATTCTGCAAAATAAATTAATATTATTTTAAAATAATATATTTGGGCGAGCGAAGTGAACGAAGTGAACGGAGCGAAGCTCTTTATGTTCCACTAGACGGCACTTGCGATGTTCGCGATGTTCGCGCTGTAACGCTCTCATTACCATAGTCACCATTGTTGGTAACTAAGTTTTGTCAACAAATCCCCTCATACTTCACTCGACGGCACTTGCGATGTTCGCGACGTTCGCGCTGTAACACTCCCATTACCATGCTCACCATTGTTGGTGACTAAGTAGTGTCAACAATTAAATCCCCTCATAGTCCACTCGACGGCAATTGCAATATTCCCGATGTTTGCGCTGGACGCTGTTATATTTTGAGAGGTTCGAACAAGTTGTCAATCGCTGACTTGGAATTCTATTGAAAATACTTTCGGAACTTTAAGAAGGAATTCGTAAGTGAGGTGGAGATAGACTGCGGTTGAATTGAAAGACTTTTGAGAACTATTTTTCAAAAAGATTATCAGAAGCGGCGAACATTTAGTTTGAAGCAAGATTTTTGTATAGATGCTATTGAATGTAATTTGTTAATTAATAGATGTGCATTCTGGAGTTATCATTTATATAGTAGATTATGTATATATTTATAGTTATCTTAATTTAAGTTGACCGAATGTTCACGAGGATTCTTAAACTCCTGAGGGTTAGGGAAATTCCTCACACTGCTAGAGTTACAATTAAGAATTATTAGTGCTGTACGTTTTATTTGGCAAACTAATTTCGAAATTAATGAGCATTAATTAGTGCACCTAAACCCAGATGCGGAAGTACTCCTTTATACCTATGCATACTACACATGAGTTAGCGCGGGACGACGTATGCTTCGCTTCGCTTGCCCTATTGTGGCGGAACCTTAACGGGACGACATACATCCTAGTTATTCATTTGTTTTCATATTTTGAAATAGTTTTATTATTGTTCAGTTTTAATTAATTTTGACATAATTTTGGTTTGGGGGTTCTGGGATGCAGTTGGAAATCACTGGGATTTTTATATGTTGTAGTCAATCTTATTCTGGACAACTTTTGTGAAGGTTCTACCCCCAATTGTCTAACCGTCTGCGCTAGAAATACACAAGTGAATTTCACTTTCGTTTTCACTTGCTTTCACCTTACATGCCCACTGTGTATTTATAGCGGCCAAACGGTTAGACTATTGGAGGTAGGACCTTCACAAAAGTTGTTCATAATAATACTGACTACAATATTTAAAAATCCCAGCGATTTTCAACGGCGTACAATTTTCCATAAGGTTTGTGCCCCCTCCTTTCCTGCAATAACTTTGACATGTGTATGTACATTAAATGAATGACACCTCATTTTCCATAAGAAACATACCTTAACTGTTACCAGTAGAATTTCAGTGGTATTTTGAGAGTGGAGAGTAATCGAATTTCCGACTTCAACGCATTTTGCACTAATTTGTACACGTCCTGGCGCGGTGAACTCTTTGTCATCTCCGACTAATCCAAAATCCAATATAGGCCGAATGTCTAATTTGTAATTGAAAGGTTGAACAGTAATTGGAAGGCGAAATCGAGGTTCAAATTTATTTCCATTCAAAATATCTGTCAATAGAATTTCGTCCTCAAAACCAGATTGCTTCCCTAATTGAAGTCCAGGGGTTCCGGCTACAATCGTAGCGGCGCTCAAGCAAACGAGCACCAAAATTTTGAAATGTCCCATTTTTCAAAAAATGGTTTGAATTTTTGGGAATCCTACCCTAACAGAAATATTTCACGACACGGCTGCCTGAAAATCCACTGAGAAATACTCAATATGTGAAAAATGCTGCAATCTTTTAGCAAAATTCCTCAATTGCTATCAACTTTGCTGGAGATTAATTTGTCATATTGTTCTCCTCATCATATGGCTCAAAATAATGATCAGCCAAATTCAAATGACGTCAACTTTCCATTGTTTGTATTCTAGTAAATAATATCTACGCAAGTGATTAGCTTAACCGGAATTTCCAACTTAGTGTAATAAATGAGATAAACCCTAAATGTTTACGAGGCAAAAACTATGTAGTAATTTCAATTTCTGTAACAAGTTAAGTCAACTATCAATTCATGCAAAATTCGATTGAATGACGATTTCGGATCAGGATTAAAAAAAATTTACACTCGCGCATTTCGGTTTGAGAATTTTCTCTAATCAAAATCGCTTTTTAATAAATTATTAAATTTTTGTATTGGTTCTGCAGGTGTGATTGCAGGTCTACATGATTTATGTTATCAATATGTTATCTCGTGCTTTTAAAGTTCAACATGATTAGTTTGAGTGAACTCATATAAAATTATGCAAATATTTTGTCAGTCTTATCAGTTTTTACAGTGTGTAATTTATGAACATATCAGACCTACAGAATGGGAAGGTTACTTCACCTTAGTTGACATTATCAACATAAAATGCGGACTGAGTTAGATTGCCGTTTCAATATATTCGAGGTCTGCTTTATATACTCTGCTTTATATACCTAAATTATGCGTGTCCGACGAAGAACGGGACATGTCGACTTCGACCTCTAACATATTTGGTGCCCATGCCAACGAATTG